>JASDQU010735097.1:27816-39745 GCA_032191745.1 Picea mariana
TTCAAAGAGTTGTTCAGCAGAGTTTTGGCAAAGAAGGGATATGAGTTGGCCTGATGCCAGGTAAGCATGTGTGGTGCAATTTAGGGTTATAACACCATAACCCACAAGATCCTAATAATTGGGAACTATTTTACTATGTTGTTTAAATACACTCACACTTATTCCCACAGCCATGACATCTTCTAGAAGTTGTCCAAAAGAGAAAGCAAGGCTGTTATTCCACTTCAACCTATTTTTTTCGAAGATCCATTCGAGCAATGGGGGATTGACATAATTGGTGAGATAAATCCTCATTCGTCTAAGAAACAAAAGTATATCCTAACCACCATTGATTATTTCACCCATTGGACAAACATTGTGTTGTTAACTAAGGTAAATTATGAAGTGGCAATCAATTTTTCGGATCATCACATTATGACCATGTTTGGAGTACCCACCACTCATTTATTTCATAATGCTACATATTTTTCATTGTTGAAATTAACTAAATTTTCTTTAGAGAAGGGGATAATTTTAAAATATGTAGCCAACTATTACCCCCAAGGTAAACTGACTTTTCTTTAGAGAAGGGGATAATTTTAAAATATGTAGCCAACTATTACCCCCAAGGTAATGTCCTAGTTGAATCCACTAACAAAAACCTGATTTGTATCCTTAAGTGAAATCTAGTTGACCAACAGAGGAATTTGCACAATGTGCTATTTAACGCCCTTTGTGTACTTGACCGAGTTACTCCTAAATCATCCATAGGTACTTCTACTTACTTTATCCTTTATGGGAAGGGGGAAATTCTCCCTTCTAACATCTATCTACGTTCCTTTAATCTCACCCAATAATCATGTGGGAGAGAATGCCCCTTCATCTAGAAACATATCAACACTTTGTTAAAAATAGAAGAGAATCGAGTAAAGGCCAAAACAAACTTTGAATCCCACCAAAAAACCATAAAACAATGGTTCAATAAAAATTCTATTGGTGAAAAGGAATTTTAGGTTGGCGACCTAGTTCTCAAGTGGGACAAGCCACATGAAGACAAAGGGAAACATTCAAAGTTTCAACAATTGTGGATGGATCCTTTCATAATCAAAGAAAAGACTGTCCTAGGCACATACATATTAAAAAATATTGAAGGGGATGTAGACATCCTCCCAATCAATGGATAAATTATTAAACGTTACATCATCTAGACTTTGAGGCAACTTCCCTTATACATAAATAAAGAGTCTTTTTTTCCCATCTTCAAATTCTTCACTTTGTTTCATTTTCATTTTGCACACAATTGATTCTTTTTATGCTTTGCATTTTCATCACTTTTTTTTGTTCTAGTTAGGTTCCCTTTTTATATCTTTCAATATTTTTCTTCTTTAGATTTCCCATGAAACTTGGTGTCATGAATCTAAATAGATTTTATCATATGGAACTTTGGTATCAAAGCCTGTAAATCTACATTTTTCTTCTAGACACAACTTTATTTATCTCTATGAAACACTGCAATGCATCAATCTGAGTCAAATTCAGTAGAGGAACATAGTTCATTAGCAAAAAAGCATTGCATTCTTAAATTGTAACGAGAGTGAGCTAATGGCCATACCCAAAAGTGGGTTTTTTGTTTGAAACTAACAAGACTTGAAACTATCTTAGAAAGGAACTTGTAGTACATAAGGAATACTGCTTAGGAAGTTAGATAATCTATAAACAAGTTGGAAGATCTCAATTTCACAAGTGTCATCCCACGTGCCTTTAAATGGAAACTGGAATCCCCCCATCCACCTAATTTTCAATTCAAGATAAAATTCACATTATAAAGGTAAAGGCCAGGGGAAATACATTCCATCTCATGTGGAACATGCAAGTATCTCCACTAGGGCTATGGATTCTTGCTGGTAGTGGATCAAGGATTGTGACATTGAGGTGACTTAGTTGGGGCTATGGATGCTTGATGGCAACGAAGAAACACCAGAGAAATGCGTAATAAACTTGTATTTTCAACATTTATGATGCATCATTTCCTTGTAAGTACTTCAATTGCCTTCTAAAAATGATATGCTTTAAAGGAATATATAGGGACATACTTGTCTCGTCAAATTATGCACTTTGAAAACCGTGGGACCTACTCATTTTCCCTTCGTCTATGCATCATAAGTATTTCCATTCTTCAAAGCCTTGTGTTTAGATACCTTTTGTAGAAATTCATGGCTTACCCCAATGTGTCTCCAATTTTTGTGCAAGGCATCAAAACCCTCCCTTCTTATTGCTTCCTTGCTCATAGAGTCATTTCAACCAAGAAATAGGGACCCTCCTTTTCTCTTAAGATTCTCTCAACTTGTTGAGAATACTAGTCATTTTCTAATATTCATCGAAGTCTTCATGATTTTTCACTAAGAGATTTATGTTATAGTCCAAAAATTACTTACCTATGCATACATGGAATTGGCCTTTCCATTTACACAATTTGCCAAATTATTGCTGAGGATCCTTCTTTAAAAATATTGATTTTTGGAACATGTATGCGCCCTTTTGAACTATATCCCACATACACATGCGAGATGCATACTAGTTATCCCACATACATACATGAGCTGCATGCTATATAGCTTGCGTTTACCTTCAAAATTTGCAAAAAATATATAATTGCAAGAAATTCGGTGGAGTTTACGAGCTATCGAGGGTTTCCCAATAATTTCACCCATTGTATCCCGTCCCCAAACCGAATAACCATATTTTTCTCATATAAAAAGAGGTCTTGGGGTCCCATTTACAACAACAAGCAAGAGAACAAGTAAACTCTGCCAAAATACCTTCCCCTTCGAGCCCACATTTTGTAGCCCACGTTTTACATACCGAGATATCCACTCCTGATCCTGACAACGCATTTGGGAGAGTGTGTATTGGGGTGAATCCTATAGCGTTACTGGCCTAACTTATGGCAGATCTCTGAGACACTTGTATCCGTCCAAGGTAGTCTAAGAGTGATTATGGCCTTATTTCATTTTATGCCTCAAGAGGATCTTCGGGCTTAGTTACCCTAGCCATATACTCACCTAACTATCGATTGCACCCTTCTAGTTGTTGATTAGAATTTGCTAGCCTAGTTGTATTTATACAGGTTGACATATAGGTGATTGTGAGGGGTGTATCATGGTACCTAAGGCAGACTCTGTTCTCTCTGAGAGACACCTGAAGGGACCGTCGATCGAAGGTCTGGGTAACTTCTTCTCTTGGCTAATCATTTTCCTTTATGAATTTTTTGGACGATCATGACTTCATCTCCTCGGGTTAGAAGAATTCAAAAGGGTAGTTTGTTTGTTTGTATCTTTTTAGGCTTTTCTTCTTAGTGGTGTGCTCTATTCTCCCTAGTTTTCCATAGCGATTTAGTCGGTCATTTCTTTGGGTATACGACCTAGGGTGGTAGACCGCCCACTCCATCGATTGTGAAGACTTTTGCTTCTTCCTCTCAGAAACATGGAGCCTCCTATTTATAGGTGTTGTTTTTTATACCATTGGTTTGCTAGAGTCAGTGTGTGAGACTTTTATGGACTTGAACGATCCTGGAAGGGAAGAACCTATGCATAACATATTCATGGAAAAAGTTTCTAACGATACCAACCAAGGAATCTCTTTTCAAGGGGATTCTTGTTCTTTTCCTTTCTTCGGAAACGTTGGTGTCCCTTTGATGGCCACTTTGTACATTCTTGGGTTGAATGTGGGACTTCCAGTTTGGTTAGGTACCATTCCAGATGTCCCAAATTCTCTTGACACTTCTCAGTTAAGCACCGTATATCATGGGAATCATGTTGACGTTCCTTCACCAACAAAGTCGTTTCCTCCTCCTTCTTCCTTCTCTAGTGAAAGTATAACTACTACTAACGGGAAGTATAAAAGAAATAAAAAGAGGAAAAATAGGAAGAAGAAATCACCAACCTCTGCGAGTCATGTTGGAGATAGGTCAAAAAACTCTGTGAGTCATGTTGAGGACCAACACCCAACGTCTGCAAGTCATGGCGGGGGCACACACCCAACCTTTGAAAGTAATGTTAGGGACACACACCCAACTTCTACAAGTCATGTTGGGGGCAAGCACCTAGTCTCTGCAAGTCATGCCGAAGGAAAAAGTCCAGTCAATGCTAGTATTAATGGAAATAGGTCTATATCCTTTGAGAGTCATGTTATCAACCAATCACCAACCTCTGTAAGTCATGTTGGAGATGTAAAACCAACCAATGCAAGTCATGTTGGGGCACACATCTCTTTAATGGAGTCATACAAGTGATATGCACCCAATCACTGCTATTCATGCTGGGGGCATTGATTCTATTGAGAAGCATAGACAAATAAGATGTAAGCCTAAGTTCCCTTGTAAGATTTGCAAGGGATATCACCTTACTCATTTATGCACTGACCTTCCAGAGGAATGAAGATTGTGGTCCTTGTCTGCAAGATCTTATGATTACGAGTCGTCCGATGTTTCCTCACAATCTATTCATCCTTTGGTTGATGAAGTGGTCATACCGATGTAATATTTGACTGATCCCACTCCTCCTTTGGGTGGTGATGCACGTTCATACCATGTTTCCTTGTAGCCTATTCAACCAATGGTTTAGGAAGTGGTTGTGCCAATGCAGTCTTCGGTCGATCCCACTCTTCTCTTGGAGAGTGTTGAGTATACCAAAGTGGTTGTGCCAATTCAATCTTTGATCGATCCCACTCTTCTCTTGGAGAGTGTCGAGTGTACCAAAGTAGTCATGCCAATGCAATATTTGGCTAATCCCACTCTTCTCTTGCAGAGTGTTGAGTCTACCAAAGTGTCCAAATCGATGCAATATTTGGCTAATCCCACTCTTCATATGGGGAGTGATGTGTCTACCAAATATATTTTTAACATTTCTAGTTCAGTACTTTCAGAACAAGGGGACATTCTGCTCACTTCGAGCATGACCCCTCCAAGTCCTAGGATGGTTTCCTTTGATTGGAATGACCTTGTTGAGCCTCATCTTCCTTATTATGCACCCTTTCAAATAAGGGTTGAAGTTAATTCAAAAAACATTTATCGATGTATTGTAGATGAAGGAGCCTCCACAAGTATTTTATCCTTCTCAGCTTGGCAAGCTTTGGGTTCTCTCAAGATTGTGTCTGCTTCACATGAGATGTTGGATTTTGATAGACGTCCTCAGTTAGCTATCTCATTAGGTGGGAAGACTTTCCTTGTTGATGTTATAGTGGTGCAAGGCCCATTATATTTCAATATGCTTCTCGGGCATGATTATGTATATTCTATGAACGTAACTTGTGGTGTCTACACTCTTCCGGGTGATGCATTTCCCTCATAATGGAAGCATTGTCACTATCTACCAGCTGACATTTGATAATCAAATCCTAATTCAACGTTAGTTCAGGCTACCCCTTTATATGTTCCTAGTGTTCATGTATATTCTACCCCGCCACAAGTGAATTCTGTGGCATCTTATCCTCGGTGTTTAATTGATTTTGAGTAGGAACCTGTGTAATCATGTTTTCCTTCTCGAGACATGGTCTCAAAAATTTATCATTTTTTTAATCCAATGGGAGCATGGGAGCCCTTGCTTCCCCCTCTTTGTCCAAGTGGTATTGATTCTGATCTCGCTGTTTGTAGATCCTCAAGCCCTCATTCTTATGATTCTTCACTTATAGAATCTACCAACCTGGACTAGAACCTCCATCGTCATATGGAATATGGTCAGTTTTCTTCACCCTTTGGGAATGTCGATCCCCCTGTTTCACTTTATTTCTTAGATATTGAATTGCCTTTGGATGAGGCTATACTTGAATCCATGACTATTATTTCTATACCGCGGGAAGACTTACACCGTGGTTTGTGTTTTCTTCCTTTTTGGGAGACTTTCCTGGTTGACTACCAAACATACTCTTGGTTATAGCCTAGCAGCGAGCTCTACCTGAACCAGTACTATGCATGAGTCGTAAGGCTATGTGGTTCCTTGTACCATATTGTACAGTCCAGGTATGTTGTTTTCAAGTTTTGTATTTAGTAACACCTCTTATTTTCCGAAGTTTCTATCTATATTAGATCTATTAAATTCTAGATGAGTGTTATTGGCCTTATATGCAAGATCTTGGAGACATTTTTCTTCAAGATTAGTTAGTCGTATCGATCCATTCTGATAGATATTGACCTCAAAATTGGCATATAAGTTAGAGTTTTCCCTACTTGCATTTTTTGTAGTATCCATTTCCTGGTTCATTTATCCTTAGGGTCGACCCCACTGAATTGTGACAATAACATTCCTTGTTGATAAGTGTGTCATACTTTAGATGGTAAATCCTTCCTCTACATGGATTCCCTAGGTAGATCCTTTGCTGCATTTTGACATCCATGCTTTGAGTTTTCTCCATAGGCTTGGGAGTCATTTTAGTCCTTCTATTATTACATTTTGAAGCCTCATTCTTATTCATCTTTTCTGGCTCTTACCCGAGGGACTCCCCATGAGCATGGTTTGTTGTCTTTCAAGCTCTATTAAAATTTGAAAGAAACATCTAGTGAGAGATTATTTATTTTTTGCAGTCTCGTCTGGATTATTTAATAAAACAAGCCCCCCTGGAGTCTTCTTTCAACCCTTTTCAGAATCTTGAAAATTGAAAATATTTCTGAGTGATCTTGTTTCCCTTCACACTGTCCAAGATCAAATTTGAAGGTACATCTGTCCGTTGCTAGTTTACTTTACGAATAAAGGTATTCCCTAGGAGATTTGGTTCGCTAGGAGATTATTCACAGGCATAAGTTTAACCCTTTTTCAGGCTTAAGGGATTAAATTTTTGAAAAAGGGCCATTCTCCTTGGTTTTTTTTTATATCTTTTTTGGGCCTTGGAGATTACTTATGAAAAAGGAACCCCCTTAGAGTCATAGTTAAGCGCTTTTCAGACTCCCTAAATATGAAAAAATTTCCGAGTGACCTTGCTCCTTTCACACTCATTAATTGGTCCAGGAAGAACATCTATTTGTCATAAGTTTAACCCTTTTTCTGGCCAATAGATTATCCATGAAAAATGTACACCTCAGGAGACTTGTCTCGCCGAGAGAGTTCTCCTAAGTTATATTTTATAATTTTTCGGGCTAAGGAGACTAAACTTAGAAAAGGCTGTGATTCCATAGTGTGAGTTTTAAACCTTTGAAATAAATTAATGCATATAGATTCTTAAGAAAAACATAAATTAATCAATGGCTCATACACATAGTACACAAAGATTTATGTTGGAAACCGTTAACCAGGGGAAAACCAGTCTTCCTTGGTGCCACATCTTTCAACTCTTTATTATATTAATTTCACCATTCACCATACAATATATACAATGTTTTAGGTATTATGTAGCTACCAAAACCCTAATCCCTTAATCCAGGATTAATTTAGAAAACCGCTAAAAATAACAAAATATGCTAAAAATCATCAGACACAGTTGTCGAATCTGACGGGCCCACACACACATGAAAAGAATATAAAACATACCCAACATTGTCCCACTTTTTTTTTTCTTTGCATATAGGGGTTCATAGGATTATGTAATAAAAAATTCAGGGCAACAATGCCCATTGTTACTCTACACCAGGAGAAATTTTCTGTGCTCACAGACTTTGTCAATGAATCTGCAACATTCTTCAAAGTGTCAACCGTTTCTAGCAACACCTTCTTTTCTTCAAACATGTCTCTCACAAAGTGATACTAAACATCAATATGATTTTTCTTCGAATGATAAGATGGGTTCTTTGCCAGGAAGATTGCACTCTGACTGTCACAATCTAATATCATTGCTTGTTGTACCAAACCAATACTTGAACACAATCTGTGTAACCATACTGCTTCCTTGCTTGCAAGAGTGGTTGCCATGCATTCAACTTCTATAGTTTGGAGTGCCACTACAACCTTTCTTTTGATCATCCAAATGATTGATCCTCCAAATAGGTTAAACACATACCCACTTGTATATCTTCTGTGATCCAGATCTCCAACCCAGTCTGCATCAACAAAGCCATGTATGTCCACCACTCTGTCTAATCATGGTCTTCCTTAGTAGAAAAATCCATAATTAGTAGTGCCACGAAGATACCTGAAGACCCTCTTTAATGCTGTCCAATGCTCCTTCCCTGGTTTTGACATATACCTACTCAAAAATCCCACTGCATGTGCAATGTCCAGTATAGTACATACCATTCCATACATCAGGCTGTAAACCACACTAGGATATAGAACATGGGACATGTCCTCTTCTTCCTCTTCTTCTTCCTGTGTCTTGGGACACTGATCTGTAGATAAATTTACACCTATAGGAATAAATTTACACTGATCTGTAGATAAATTTACACCAGTTTACTTCCATGCATATTAAACCTCTACAATATTGTCTCAATATATTTTCTCTGATTCAACCAAAGTTTCTTGTTTGCATGATCTCTTTTAATCTCCATTCCCATAATGAAGTTAGTAGCACCGAGATCCTTCATGTCAAATTTGGAGGATAGTTTTGATTTCACCTCCTTGATAACATCCATTTGATTTCCTACCAACAACATGTCATCAACATACAACACTACATAAATGAAGTGATTACCAACCTTCTTGGAATATACACTGTGATCAACCTTGCTTCTCACAAATCCCAATCCAAGGATTTATGTGTCAAAATTTTGGTACCACATCCTAGGTGATTGCTTCAGACCATATGGTGACTTCTTTAGCTTACAAACCAACTCTTTCTTTACCTTCACTTCAAAGCCTTCTAGCTGCTTCATGTAGATTTATTCTTCCAGATCCCCATGTAGGAATGTTGTCTTCACATCCATCTGTTCCACTTCAATATCAAAAGGAACAAAAATAGATAAAAGAAATATAATAGACGTTAACTTGGCAACATGAGAAAAAATCTCACCAAAGTCAATTCTCTTTACCTGGGAATAACCTTTTGCTACTAATTGAGCTTTGTATTTCTCCACTTTTCCTTCTGCATTAAACTTATTCTTAAAAAACCATTTTCTACCAACAAAGTTTCTTCCAGCTGGCATCTCAACTATATCCCATGCCTCATTCTTATCCAAGAAATCTATTTCTTCAACCATGGCCTTCTTCCATAGTTTACTATCCTCTGAATTCACTGCTTCTGATGCAGGCATGAGTAACCTTCGACACCCGCTCTTAGGATCGCTCAAATCAACTCATGAGCCGAAGCAACTCTTTCGATTCCTTGCTGGAATCTCTGATGAAAACTCGATCCACAGGTCGTTTTCTTTTCTCTGTCAAGGCCTCTGCACGCACCTGTGACCTCTTCCCGACTCAGTTTTGGGTTTCGGGGTTTCGTGATCCCCGACGTCAAGAGTTCCTACCCTCTTGGACTCCCGACCACCGATTTGTCGATGTGCTCTCTTCTAGCCTTAGCCCTTTCTGGCTATGCTCTTGTCCATGCGACCGTTATCCCATAAGACCGCAGCCTTATTCCTTTCGGGATTCAGGGTTTCACAGTCCTCGATGCCATGAACCTCTGTCCTCGCAATCTCTCGATCGCCGATTTGCTGATTCACTGATATGCGCCTTTATGCCTTAGCCCTCCTGGCTAAGCTCCTGGTCCACACGACCACTATTTCACAAGACCGCAGCCTTGTCTCCTATCGGGGTTTCGGACATCACAATACCGAAATGCATCAACCCTGTGTCCATGGGATTCTCGATATACCGATGCTTGATTTCCCGATGACGACCCTCCTATAAGGACTTTCTCCGATAATCCAGATCTCTGATACGTGTCCCCAACTGATGGATGACTCAGATCAAATCTCACGGTTTCGCGACTTCGAATGTCTCGGGTGCCTCGTCCTCAGGACTCGCGAAATGTCGAACTCTGATTTTCTTTAGATCTCTGACACGCGTCCCAAGCAAATGGACGGTTCAGATCAACCCTTGCTATTTCATAGGTTTCAATGCTATGATGACAAGAATCCTCTGTCAACTCCAAACCCTGGTAGCTGATATACCGATGGGTCACCGATTTCCACCACGTGTCTCCTCAAACGGACGGTCCAGATCAAATCTCGCTGATTTGGGGCTTGAAGTGTCCCGACTTCCTCGATCTCGAGAACTCCGATTCCCCGAGTGTTGATATCTCGATGCTTGTATCTCGTCAGGACTTTCACCTCGGCTATTCCCGATGGTAAACCTCGTGCAACTCTTGTCCGATCCGATGGCTGACGGGTAATTGGGCCAAGATCCAACGATCTATATCCGTTCTTCCTGCGCGCTCCTCCTGCTACTCCCTGGACGTGAAAACCAACGGTCCAGATCTATTTCTCCCGTCGATTTGACGTCTGTTGTTCTCTCCTGAGCTTGCGCACTCCTTCTTCATAGATTTGGGAGAATTTCAAAAGCCAAAGGCCTCAACCTTTGCTCCCTTTCTCCTCTACGAACTTTGGACTCTAAGCTTTGCTGCGCGCGTGGAAACGCTGTTCCTCCTGAGCTTTCACTTCCTTTGAATCCTCAAGGGATTTCGACGTCTGTGCTTCTGCAGAGTCTTCGCGCACACACAGTGTTGTCTCTCCTGAGATTCTCAACCGCTCAGACCCCTACAGGATTTTATCCTTTCTTCCCTTCTCCCTCATATGGAGAATGTTTAGATGCCCTCCTAGCTATCCTTCTACTCAAGCAATCCCTTGCTGAGCCTGCAGGGTGTTCAACAACCCTGTGAAGATTCCTCAGTGGATTCTTCCTTCAAATTCTAGAACTCAAAGAGTTCTCTTCTCCTGTGCCCGTCTGCACAATGTCTCAATTCCCTCCTGGCAAAGTATCCTCTCACAGAATGTTCAACAGTTCTATCCTCTTCTCCTATGCACTCGCTCAATGCCCACTTGGCAGAGCTATCAGAATCCTCAGTGATTCTGTTTCTTCTGTTTGAACTCACAACAGAGTTCTTCTTCAGCACCCTGTACCTAGACTCAATGCCCACTTGGAAGAGCTTTACAGAACTCCTTAGAGCTTCTGTCTGCAACTGTGTCTCTCATACACAACCTTGCCTCCTGAGGTATTCAGTAACCTCAAAGGTATTCTCCTGAGTTTTTGACTCCAGTTCTTGTGCCGCAGCACGTCTTTGTCTGAACCCGCAGAATTCAGAAGTGCAACCTTTGTGCACGGCTATCAGAACCCGCAACGTTCTGTCACACCCTCCTGGTGTGAAGCCTCAAAGACCTTCACCTGAAATCACACACACTCCTGCAAATGCAACCCTACAGTATACATCTACAACATACATTCATATCATATGAATAACACTCACAGCCATTCATTTAACACATAATTATGCAGGAAAAATTGCTCTTTGTATTAAATATGGCAAATGCCTGTATTTACAAGGTGTTCCTAAGCACAACCTGTAACAAGGTCTCGGATCTTCTCTCTTCTGCTCTCTACTCGCAGATCCTCTTCAACTACAACTCAACTCAACTCCTACAAAATGAGATCCAAAATCTCTTTTACCTGAGGGGGCTCTTCGAGTGCTTCCCTCCAATCTACCTACCCTATTCAATTACATTGAATGGGCTGTCTAGTCCGCTATTGGATCTAGATCTCAGCCATACAAACATATTAAAGGCCGATCTACCTAATGCCTGCACAAAGGCACGACTTGTCAGCTCAACAACTTAAACATTTAATTACATTCAATTCGGATTTAAATGAGGACTGCGACTCTCTCTTCTGCTTTGAATGCACGCGCTCGACGTGGCTGGCTGGCTGTCTGTCTGTCATGGAGAGATGCTCCTGCATCAGCTTCCCTGATAGTTTTGGGATCATCATTAGTAATATATAAAGAAAAATTGGAACGAAAATCAGGTGGACTATACCTTTCTGGTTGCCTTCTTTCTCTCACTGATCTCCTCAATACTGGGGTATGAGGTTCTTCTTCT
>JASDQU010735099.1:0-19272 GCA_032191745.1 Picea mariana
TATGGGAAATGTGAATAAAATGAAGGAAAAATGGGCAAATAAAGAGGCAAAAGTATGGTTTATGGAAGCACAAAAATGGACTCAACAATAGGCACATGCCATACAATGTGGATCTATGTGCCGATATAAATCATACATAATCCATCATAGTCTGTATCAAAAAGATGAGACCCAGGGTCTTCAATCTCATCACCTAAAAGTATGAATCGAGCCATGTGATTACATGTGCTGAAGTCGAACATGGTAGAAACCACTTGATTACCGGTCATTGATGAAAACTATTAACAAGTGCGAGGGAAATCACCATTGATGTCAATGACTCCCAAGGTACCAAAGTACAATCCGAACGAAGGTGAATGCATGAGATGAAGTCAAGCACTCGATGAAATCTCTCGCTTAGGGATCAATGATGTGAAACCCCTGTCGAAAGAGAAGACACCTACCATTAAGGCATGCAGGTTCCAATGTACTAAATGATTGCTTAGTCTCATTTCCGGATAATAATTTGGAGTTGACGGAACAAGACTCGTCACAGGAGGGCCTTGATGTATCCCCCATCAATGACATTAAATAAGTAACATATTTTGAGGATGAAACAAAGTATGAATACGGATCAAAATGGACACAGGGAGGGCTGACATAGTAAGAATGGACAACTACAGATGGCTGACTCAATAGAGGGCTCATGTGAAATTCTCTTGAACATATGAATGACATGACCAAGGACTTGGTAGCATTGACTCAAAGACAGCCCAAACTATGACCTTGTAACAAGTCAAATGAGAGACAAATGAATTTCCCAGCCCGGATTCAAATGATGAATAGGGGGTGTCATGTTCAAGAGTGACACTTACTGCCATTAATATGAATAAGAAAACACATGTTGGGGAATTGAGAGGGTGGGGTGAATCAGTTTTTACCGTGCTTAAACAATTATGCTTATTTTAAACTCTTTAAAGAGAGCTCAATGACAATCACAATAATGCAGGGAAGTAAGCAATAGAACATTCAACATCAATCACACATATGAAATATACAGAGACAGATATTTCCTGAGGAAACCCATAAAGGGTAAAAACCTCTTCTTATTGGTATGATAAGTAATCTTTACATTCTATACATTATCATACGTATGAGCTCCAACTCATTGTGAGGCTACAACCTCTATTTTGCAAGCTGCAACTTGCTGAGAGCACCAACTCTATGTTTTCTCTAGCATCTACTAGAAGGAAGCACCATCTCCCCAGTTTCTCTAGCACCCACTAGAAGGAAGCACCAACTCCCCAGTTTCTCTAGCACCCACTATAATGAAGCAACAAATCCCTAAGTGTTCTAGCACCAACTGGATGGAAGCACCAACTTCCAGTCACACAGGCACCAACCTGTATAACAAAGAACAACAGTCCTCCCTTGCACCACCCTGCCACCCTGGTTTCTCTGGCTGCAACCAGATGGAAGCTACAACTCCTTGTGTTCAAGCACCCACTTGAACCTCTGAGGACAACAGTCCTCCCTAACACCTCCCTACCACCCTGAAATATAAATATTTTCTACTAAAACTTATTACAATGATTCAATAGTTGTCATTGGCTTACCATGCTTATCACTGTTCTCCTATGTTTCTCTACTCTCCTGTATCAGTGTCTCTCTGCCTACATCTTCTTGTCCTTTTTGATCTTTTGCTTTTCTCTACAAGTGTACCCCAACCTTCTTTTACTGTCACAGCTATGCATCCTTGTTCTTTGCTTCTGCTGCGCTTTATGCTCTACATGCCATGTCCCTTCTATGCACCATTCCTTTTCTATGCATTTCAACTGCTGCACTCTGATCCTTCTACATGCCTGAATCACTCTCAACAACAACCTCTATCGCTTCTCTATTCTGTGTATTTATACTATCTGTGCACCTTCTTCATCCTCCATGCATAATGCCCCTGCATGCTCTTCAACGTGCCACAGTTCTGCTCATCGGGTTGTTCACTGCCACTCCACTTTTTCTCTTCTTCGCTCACTCAAGCCTCAAAAAGAAAAATGCATCTCGCTTCTATCTATTCCTCATATGTTACTCATCTCTGAGCTTGATCTCACTCTATGCATACTGTTGGTCTCACACTGCACATACTATAATTCTCCCTTCTTTACAGTTCAACTTATTTTTCATTCAGAACAACCAACCACACACAGTCACTACATGTTTCTTTTATACACTACAACCCCTTCAATTACCCCTCAAATCCCTAGAACAACGCTTTAGCAACTAAAACGCCAACCGTCCAAGAACCATGATTCGGTTTTGCTAACTGAAACGTAACTGAAAAATTAATCATGAAGGGCAACAATATCCCTTCGATTAGATTTCCAGGTATCCAACACCATTGGATTACAAGCACAAGGTCTCACATTCATTTCACCATTTCCCATTTCGGTATTTCATCATTTCAACATTTATGTGTTGTGAGGCATCTCAACTCTCCAAGTCACGATCTTCGAAATGGAGATTAGCTTCGTGCTAGCTCCTCCCTTCAGCCTTCATCAATGTGACCATAGGTTATGACCAGGGGCCAATTCTGAACACTCCATGTCCCAAAATATGAAATGGAGCTTGTCTCTTCAAGCTCTTCTCTATAGCTCTTCGACAATGTGACCACCGATGGTGACCAAGCACTTATCCATAAAGCGCTTTCACAATTTCGCATTTCAAAATTCCTATGATGAAGGGTCTCGACAATCCAAGTCCCAATCACCGAAATGGAGCTTGGTTGCACTAGATCCTTCCTCCATCTTCCGCAGATGTGACCACTGGCTATGACCATAGCCTTATTCAAAAATGCATTTCGGTGTTTCATCATTTCTATGATGAAGTTTTTTGACACTCTAGTCATGAACCCTGAAATGATCTAAAGGTATTTTGGTGTTTTGCATTTTGGCGTTTCACGATTTCTCATATCACGAGTTCGAGAGGTTAGGGAACCCTATTCCTTTGACTTTCCAGTCAGGGAAATGATGATCTTTCACCACGTGTCCTATGGGCCCAATGGTCCAGATCTTATCATGATTTCGAAACTTCACGAGCCTTCATCGTGTCTAATCAACAGTCCAGATCAATCCTCGATCCGACGTCTAGGATTATTTTGTGATTTCGCATATTGTGAGTTAGAGAGGTTAGATCTCTCCTTCCTTTGACCTTTCAGTCAGGGAAATGCTAGTATTTCACCATGTGTCCTCTGGCTTCATTGACCAGGATCATTTCACAAATTCACGAGGCTTTGTTGTGCCTATTTCGGGATTTCGGTGTTTCTCATTTTGCAACTTCGGGACTCCTGTGTTGAAGAGTCATGACTCTTGACTCCTCCAAATCATGATATCCAAAACACTGAAATGGAGTTTATGATTCACCTTTGATTTCACGATCTACGAAAGTCCGAAATTGAGTCTTTGATGATGTTCCTATTTCAAGATTTTGGCGTTTCACATTTCACAACTTCAGGACTCCTATGATAAAGGGTCTCAACTCTTGACTCCTCCAACTCCTGGTATCCAAAACTCTGAAATGGAGTTTATGCTTCTAATCTCTCCATGCCATCATTGCTGCTGATCTTCCTTACCTACCTGTTTTCCATTGTTGTCTCCCAACTATAAACCTGCCAACTTCGCTACTATTCTTTCCTGTAATTCCGATCTTTCCATGCCATCATCACTATTGATCTTCCTTGCCTTCCTATTTTCCATTGTTGTCTCCCAACTGTAATCCTTCCAATGTCTCTACTATTCTTTCCTGTAACCATACCTTCATCATTGTTGTTCTTGCCATCAATAATTGTAAGCATGCTATCATTGTTGTTGTTCTTGCCTATAGATGCCATCGTTGTTGTTGTTATTTCCATCAATGACAAGCACCCTCTTCTTGTAAAAATCCCAACAATCTCCCCCTTTGGCATTTATGGCAACCCTGAATGGTTGCTCTAATCTATTTGGACCTCCAACTGTAGCATGTGTAGCATCCAGTCTGGACCACTCCTTTTCTCCCCCTTTGACATCAATGTCAAATAAAACATGCTCCTCCTGAGCTATTGCAGTATGTTTAAGAGGTATCAGATATTCAACCAACACAAACTCCCCCTGACATGATGGATTTTCTTATTTGAGTCCTGTAAAATATTTGTATCTAAACCATAGTCTTCTCCTTCTAATTCTTGGACCTATTCATCTTCAGCTTCTGCTGTATCCTCTATAGAATACTCAATATTTCTCACCTCTCTTACCGGGACTCCTTCATCAACCTTTTCTTGTCATAACTGGATGGCTCCCCCTATCACTATTATCTCTCTGCTTCTGAATATTTTCCCCCTTTGTTCCTAAAAGGTTAGCTTTCCTTGACAAGGTTTTTCCTCTTGTTATCTCTACAAGATGTCATGTATATCATTTTGTAAAACAAAATGTTGTTGTTGAAGATGTTGGTGTCCTACCGACACACTGCGTAATTGTAGTTCATACTTTTCAAACAACCCTTGGATCTCCCCATTGATTCTCATCAATCTTTATCAATATAATTTCATTTTTCTTCCATGATGAATACAATCCAAGGCTTTTATGGCCATATTCAATCATAAGAAAAAACCGCTGCAACCACTCTCATACCTACTTTTCTTTTTCACAGACGAAGGACCTATATTAGGTTTTGTAGGAGTATTGATTTTTTCCTTGTTGTATCCAATACTAGATTGGTCATTTGGTGATCTCTAACTATCCAAGAGCTTATCCAGGGTTATGGAGTTGTTTAAGAACTTCCTTTGGGTGTTTGACTTCTCAACCTTCAAAACTTCTTCTTTCATCTTATGACATGATTCTTCTCCTACTTCTTCCATGGGACAAATGCTAACTGAACACTCTTTTATTGTATCTAAATTTTCTTCTTTACTTGTAGGGGAGGATTCAACATCAACATTGTTGTTTGTCCTTATGCTTTTAGCCACCACTTGTCCTGAGTTTATAGACTTTATCTTACAGTCTTTGAGCCGACAACACTAATTCACACTTATCACTTTCTTTCTTCTTCCAAACCTTGACATTTTTAGCAGGGGAATTCAAATCTGATTTATAGTTCTTTAAGCGACAATCAACAGCTTTATGCCCATAGTTATGACAAATGTAGCATTCTGATTCATTGATTAAAGAGTCAAAACGATTGTTATGCTTAACCTATGTCCTTTTCCCAGCCATCAAGTGATTTGCAATCTTTGGAGGTCTTTTACTTGGGTGTCTCATTCGTTGTTGTGGAAAATATCTATACCTTGAATGTCTTGCTTGCTCATATCTAAATTTTAAAGAACAGTTTACAACTTTGTGACCAAAGTTAGAACAAAAAAAATAGTATCCATATAAAAATCCTTGGTACTTGGAAAATGGTTTTCTTCTTTGAGTAGGTCGATTTCTTCCATGTTGATGATTTCCTTGAGTAGGGAGTGCATTATTTCTTTGTTCTACAGATTCATTACTGACACCTTTTTCTTTACTCCTCTTGGGTGGTTGATTGTCTTCCTTTGTTTTTGCAGGTTTGTTGTTGTCATTGGTTGTAGATTTGACAAACTTGATGAAGTCTTTGTTGCTTGGATGACCACTACTTGATCCCTCTTCATAACCCAAACCTGTTTTCAACTTTGGATTCCTTTGCTGATTCAGAATGGTGGCTAATCCTTCTGAGGCTTTGATACTTGACAGATTTTGATGACACAAGGCTTGAAACTTCTCCAACTCTTTCCTAGTTTTCACTACTTCTTCTTCCAGAGCTTTACATCTTGCCTTCTTTTCTGATAACTGTTGTTTCAGAATGTCCTCAATTTTCTTTGCCTCTTCTAATTCCACTTTTATCAGGTACAAGTCTTCATTAGGCTGTTTACTGTCTTTCTCGAACTATATCAGCAATTGTTTTTGCTTTCTGTTCTTAATTCTAAGTATGTCAATATCTTCCAGTGCATTGATCAGTTCTCCTTCCATATCAACCATAGCTTCTTCATCATTATCATCACTGCCTGTGATTTTATTATCATAATCCTCTTTGTCCATAAGCATGAAGTCATTTACCTTATCTTCACAGGAAGAGTCACTATCGATGTCTTCTGAGGAGTAATCATTGTTTACACATAAACTTTTCTTTCTATCAAATCTTTTGGATTTGTACTTCTCTTCACCTTTGAATTTCTGGTCCTTCTTCTTGTGTGGACACTTATTTGCAAACTGACCTATCTTACCACAGTTAAAACATTTGAGGGGAAGCTTGCCTTGATATTTTCCTGATTCTTTTTTTAGCCTTCTCACAAATTTTGCCTCAATATCATCTAAATCTGAATCAGTATCCTTGTCTACTTTAAAATATGCTTCTCTAGTAATGGATTTATCTTTGTTTATTCTCATTTCATATGTAGTTAAAGTTCCTAGGAGTTGATCAATGGACAGAGTTTTAAGATCATTTAGTTCTTCTATTGCAGAGACTTTTGGATTAAATTTATCAAGCAAAGATCTTAAATTCTTCTGAACTAAAATTGATTCTTCAATCTTCTCACCAAGACCCTTCATGGCATTCAAAAGTTCTTCAACTCTCATAAAATACTTCCCAATGGTTACATCTTCTTTCATCTGTAGTTTTTTAAATTGTACTCTATACGTTTGAAGCTTGGCATCTTTTACCTTCTCATTACCTTCATAACTACTAATAAGTTTATCCCACATTTCTTTGGCAGTTTGAAGATGCATCACCTTTACAAACTCAGCTTCTACAAGCCCATTCAAGATATCATTCATTCCCTTAGCATTAAATCTAAATTCTAACTTATCATCCTTGGAAGCTAGCACAACATGCTTTATGTATCCAGTCTCTACTACATCCCAAACATTGGCACCTAAGGCCATTAGGTATGTTCTCATTCTAACCTTCCAGAAGACAAAATTTGTTCCATCAAATAGATGAGGCTTAGTGATTGAAGTCCCTTCATGACTTGTCATGTTTAAGATTATAGATCTACCTTTAGATAAAAGGAACCCACTCTGATACCAATTGTTGGGCAACTGAGAGGGGGGGTGAATAAGTTGTTACCGTGCTTAAAAAATTATGATGATTTTAAACTCTTTAAAGAGCACTCAATGACAATCACAATAATGTAGGGAAGTAAGAAATATAACATTCAACATCAATCACACATATGAAATATACAAAGACTAATATTTCCTGAGGAAACCCATAAAGGGTAAAAACCTCTTCTTCTTGGTATGATAAGTAATCTTTACATTCTGTACAATATCATACATATGTGCTCCAACCCATTGTGAGGCTACAACCTCTGTTTTTCAAGATGCAACTTGCTGAGAGCACCAACTCTCTGTTTTCTATAGTACCTACTAGAAGGAAGCACCAACTCCCTGGTTTCTCTAGCACCCACTAGAAGGAAGCACCAACTCCTTGGTTTCTCTAGCACCCACTAAAAGGAAGAAACAACTCCCTAAGTGTTCCAGCACCAACTGGATTGAAGCAGCAACTTTCATTCACACAGGCACCAACCTGTAAAACAAAGAACAACAGTT
This sequence comes from Picea mariana, assembly GCA_032191745.1. Classification (NCBI taxonomy): domain Eukaryota; kingdom Viridiplantae; phylum Streptophyta; class Pinopsida; order Pinales; family Pinaceae; genus Picea; species Picea mariana. Next base: position 7,575 of record JASDQU010735099.1, read on the forward strand.
CTCCCTTGAACCACCCTGCCACCCTAGTTTCTCTGGCTGCAACCAGATGGAATCTACAACTCCCTGTGTTCAAGAACCCACTTGAATCATTTGAGGACACCAGTCCTCCCTAGCACCTCCCTACCACCCTGAAATATAAATATTTTCTACTGAAACTTATTACAGTGATTCAATAGTTGTCATTGGCTTACCAGGCTTATCACTGTTCTGTTATGCTACTATGTTCTCCTATATAAGTGTCTCTCTGCCTGCATCTTCTTGTTCTTTCTGATCTTCTTCTTTTCTCTACAAGTGCACCTCAACCTTATTTTACTGTCTCAGCTATGCATCTCTATTCTTTTCTTTTGTTAAACTTTATTCTCTGCGTGCCATGTCCCCTCTATGCACCATTCCTCTTCTGTGCATTTTAGCTGCTGCACTCTGATCCTTCTACATGCCTGAATCACTCTCAATAGTAACCTCCATCTCTTCTCTATTCTGCGTATTTATACTATCTGTGCACCTACTTCATCCTCTATGCACAATGCCTCTACATGCTCTTCAACGTACCACGGTTCTGCTCATCGGGTTGTTCACTGCCACTCCACTTTTTCTCTGCTTCGCTCGCTCAAGGCTCAAAAACAAAACTGCATCTCGCTTATGTCTATTCCTCATCTGTTACTCATCTTTGAGCTTTATCTCACTCTGTGCATACTGTTGGTCTCACACTATGCATACTGTAATTTTCCCTTCTTTACAGTTCAACTCATTTTTCATTCAGAGAAACCAACCACACACAGTCACTACATGTTTCTTTTATACACTACAACCCTTTCAGTTACCCCTCAAATCCATAGAACAATGCTTCAAAAACTGAAATGCCAACCATACAAGAACCATGATTCGGTTCTACTAACTGAATCATAACTGGACAATTAATCATGAAGAGAAATAGTAGCCCTTTGATCAGATTTCCAAGTATCCAACACCATTGGATTACAAGCACATGGTCTTGCGTTGATTTCGCCATTTCGCATTTGGGTATTTCTGCATTTTGGCATTCCTGTGTTGTGAGGCATCTTGATTCTCCAAGTCGCGATCTCTTAAATGGATATTAGCTTCATGCTAGCTCTTCCCTTGAGCCTTCATCAATGTGACCATAGGTTATGACCAGGGGCAAATTCTGAATACGCATTTCACATTTCGCGTTTCAGGAATTCTGTGAAGAGTCATATCAACTCTCCATCTCCCAAACTCCAAAATTGACCTTGTCTCTTCGAGATCTTCTCTACAGCTCTTCGACGATGTGAACATCGGTAGTGACCAAGTGCTTATCCATAAAGCACTTTCGCAATTTCACATTTTGGCATTCCTATGATGAAGGGTCTCGACACTCCAAGTCGCAATCACTGAAATGGAGCTTGGTTGCACTAGATCCTTCCTCCATCTTCCGTTGATGTGACCACAACCTTATTCAAAAACACATTTCAGTGTTTTGGTATTTCTGTGATGAAGTGTTTCGACAGTCCAGTTACGAACCTCAAAATGATCTGAAGGTATTTCGACGTTTCACATTTTCGCATTTCGCAATTTCGTATATCGTGAGTTCGAGAGGTGAGGATCCCATTCCTTTGAATTTCCAGTCAGTGAAATGATGATCTTTTTCCATGTGTACTATGGACCCAATGGTCCAGATCTTATCCTGATTTCAAAACTTCAGGGGCCTTCGTCATGTCTAATCAACGGTCCAGATCAATCCTCGATCTGACAGCTAGGATTATTTCTCAATTTCGCATATCACAAGTTAGAGAGGTTAGAGCCTTCCTTCCTTTGACCTTTCATTCAATGAAATGCCAATCTTTCACCATGTTTCCTCTGGCTTCAACGGCTAGGATCATTTCACAAATTCATGAGCCTTTCTTGTGCCTATTTCGAGATTTCGGCGTTTTGCAGTTCGCAACTTTGGGACTCCTGTGATGAAGAGTCTCAACTCTTGACTCCTCCAACTCCCAGTATCTGAAACTCCGAAATGGATTTTATGATTCACCTTTGATTTCCCAGTCTGCAAAACTCTGAAATGGAGTCTTTGATGATGTGCTTCTTTTAGGATTTCATCATTTCTCATTTTGCAACTTTGGGACTCCTATGATGAAGAGTCTCGACTCTTGAATCCTCCAACTCCCGGTATCCAAAACTCTGAAATGGAGTTTACGCTTCTGATCTTGCCATGCCATCATCGCTGCTAATCTTCCTTGCCTGCCTGTTTTCCATTGTTGTCTCACAACTGTAAACCTGGCAATGTTGCTACTATTCTTTCTTGTAATTCTAATCTTGCCATGCCATCATTGTTGTTGATCTTCCTTGCATGCCTGTTTTCTATTGTTGTCTTCCAACTGTAAACCTAACAATGTCGCTACTATTCTTTCCTGTAACCATACCTTCATCATTGTTGTTCTTGCCATCAATAATTGTAAGCATGCTATCATTGTTGTTGTTCTTGCCTGTAGACATGCTATCATTCCTATTGTTCTTCCCATCAATGACAAGCACACTCTTCTTGAAAACATTCCAAAAACACATCCCTTTCCCAAAATTTCCCCCACCATTTCTGGCGAGTACCTCTTTATTTTTACACAAGCCTGAGGAGGATAACATATGCTTGTTGATGTAAGCTCATCCTTCGAATGAGTCTCTCGGAGTATATTTAACGAACACTAAGAAGGATTTGTTCAGTCCCATTGCACGTCTTTCGATGTTTATTTAACGAGTCCAAGGATAGAAAACTCGGGGGTTTTTCATGTTTTTGAGAGTCTGAAAAACACTTAAAGAGAAATCTCCCAGTTCCTTTTTCGTAAAAGAGTTCGACAAGACCAAAAAAGTGATAAACTATCTCCCATCGAATGTTTTCTTCAAATACTTTAACGAGCGTGAAAAGAACAAGATCGCTCAACAATCTTTTCATTTTTATGGAGCGTGAAAAGAGATTAAAGGATACTCCTTTACATTCGTCATTTTCGTGTTACCATGGCGAGTACAAAAATACAAGAAAAGTGTACTCGGTTACGTTCTCATATATTTTCGAGTGTGAGAACAAACAAAGACTGAGCTCGAGGTTTTTTTTCTAAAAAGACCTAAAAAAAGTAGTCATACATGCGACAAAAGAAAAAACACCCATACCCCCTCGTTTGGACTTTGAAGTTGCGATATCTGTGAAAAACCACTCACAAGGCTATTAGGGTATTAGGTTTTATAGACAAAGTAATAAAAATAATATAAAAAATCAATAAAAAATAGTAAAAAGTGAATAAATATGGGTAAAAAGGTATTTTTACCATTTCATTGTGATTTTGCCAAAAACTTGTCCAAGATACCTCATTTTCCCCCAAATTTCTTTGCTCAATTGCGGGAGGCACAAGCAATCATTCGGCAAACCGTTTCAACCAACGAGGTAATCTCTTGATTCTCTAACTTTTCCATGGTTTATTTTTAGTTTTTATTGGCAGTTTTTTGGGTTTTGAGTCCATTTTAGGGTCGGAAAATGCGCCCAAGCATTCTCAGAGGTGGGCCATGTGGGACCTGTGAGAATCTAAGATTCTTGCAGCTGGCGTTCAGGGCACCTACAGAAATCTTTCACTGTGCAAAAGGCTCACTTGTGGGGGCCGAAAAATGGATTTTAAAGTAAGGTTTTTCTCAATAAAAATTATGCAAGAGTTTAAAACAAGTTGTTGACTTCCCTCTCATGGCTCTTTTGTAGGTGTTTGACCATCACAATGTTGGAATGGAGAGAAAGAGAACATGAGGAGGATAACACCATTTCTAGGAATGACCTAGGTATAGTCGCTGCCCTCCGGGACTATGGGCTTTTGAAATTTTTTAGGATTCTGGGCATGAGAGCCCAACTCAGGTTGTTGGAATATCTGGTCCACATGTGGGATGTGGATCGATAGTTATTTCACGTGGGAGTCCATATGCTGACACTAGATATCAAGGATATCTGTTTTCTAACAGGGTTGGCATGGCGTGGATACCATGCTACTTTGACCGGAGGTAGAGGTGGCAGACTCCCTATGAGCGAGTATTGTCACCGATATGGTGTTCCTCTGGCAGAGAGAAGCAAGGGTAAGTTTGCCATTTTGGGGGTCCAAGATATGACCCTATGGACCATATTGTTTATTATTGCATGCATGGATGGGAATGCGGCTCTGCACATGGCTCTCCAGAGCTATTTCCAATACACCATAGAGTGCACAGAGGCTCGGGCTTCAACTGGTCAGATGTAGTTCTCTGCAGTATGAAGAGACAATTGACGAAGTGTAGAAAGGGTGACTTGAAGCAGTTTAGGTATGAATAAATTTTGGTGTCATTCTTCCTTGAGAGGGTCCCATTGCTGTGACTACAGGTTGATTGGGGTTTACCGACCCCATAGGATCTGAGGATGCTGAGGTGGTGAAAACTGATGGCTCGACACGTAGCAGGGCCTATAATCAAGTATAATGATTCATTTTTTGACTAGTTGAGTCCCTAGATGTTGATGATTGACGACTATGCATATGTTGGTTTGGATTTCCAAGGGGATCTAGATTTGGCCCTTCTTGAGGACACTCAGTGGGGTGAGTTAGTTAAGAAGTACACATTTTGTTCTTTGTTAAATGTTTTTGAAAATTTTATCATATGAAATGTTTTTATGTTTATCCAAGAACTAATCAAAAAATTTATTTTTGATGACACAGATGTGGGGCCATATCGACCTCCAGGAACGTCTCCCATTCAACAACGAGGAGAAGCGGCTCCAGTGGCGAGATGGGATGCCCAAGACTACGAGGCAGTGGAATAGAACTTGGAGGGGTTGACCACAGATGTCCCAGATATTTCTATTGGGGAGATTCCAAGATGTTACTAGCGCCATACTGTGGGTGATTCTTGAGTCTCTCAGTCAACTTCTTCATAGGGTAGCCCGAGCAGTTGTGTGTTATCATGAGCATCATCCGCGATGCTACTTTGTAGAAGCTATGGGCTTTGTATTTTGAGATTTTGATTCTTGGACAGAACTTTTTATAAAAAAGTTTTGATCTACCGTCTTATTTTGTGTTGTGTTATACATGTGATGTGTGATTGGTTTATAAATGGCCCAAATGTCTATCTAACACATAGTTAGCTAATGCATCAGTCAATGTATTTAGACATCTAGGAATGTGCTAATATTCGATATAATCAAAATAATGTTCCAAGAGGTAAATTCATAAATATACCTGTAATAAAGTAGGACTTCAAATAGCATAGACGTTACTTAATTGTAGTACTACTAGCTACGAATTGAGACGTATAACTAGGTGGTGGATATCAGGCGAAATAGCACCAATAAACAATTCGATGACGATGCTATATTTTGCAATATTATTGGTCACACGATCGAGTCACACACCTCGTAGACTAATAAGTTTGTTTGTAGGGGCATAAATTGCCCATGCAGTAGAAGCAAGGTTCTGAATACTACGACTAGCACCATCGGCGAAGCCAATGTGGGGTGGCGAAGACTCGGACATCTGGAAACCAAGAACAACGCAAGATAAGTAGTCGAGGGCAGAGACCAAATAACGAAAAATCATACTAAAGTAACAAAAAGTATGATACAATAAAATACAAGCACTCATGCACAGGTGATCTCAAGCATAGTACTTATTTAAGTACAACCCATTTTTGGTTTCACCCAAAGGGATACCATCGTAGTCCACTAAATCGTAAGCTCCTTTCTCCAAAACTCGTCTGACGATATAAGGACCACACCACATAGCTTCAAATTTTCTGGCTCCTAGCATATCCCGATATTATTCGTAAAGGAGAACCAGATCACCTTCGGAGAAAGCATGTGGCTTGACATGTTTGTCGTATTGGGATTTGATGCGTTTCTTCTGGGCTTCTATAACTAGGGTGGTGTTGCGACAGGTTTCATCTAATTTCATGAGATACAACAGACGTTCTTCTTTGGAAAACGTGTTTGGGAGAAGTTTGACAGCTAGTTTTAGGGAGGGTATCTCACATTCAATCAACAAGATGGCTTCTAGATCATAGACTAACTGGAATGGTGTAAACCTGGTAGTAGACTTAATGGATGTCCAGTAAGCCCAAAATGATGAAAACAACATCGTGTACCAACTCGTTTTGTGAATCCCTATCATTCGTCAAAGCATTGTAATGAGGATTTTGTTTATTGGTTCAACTTGGCCGTTGGCTTGTGTGTAATAGGGTGTTCAGTTGTCATGGCGAAGACCCAAATTTTTAGTGAGTTCGGACATCATGAAGTTTCTAAAGTGGATACTGTGGTCAATAACGATAGATTGAGGAACACAAAACCGAGCAATTATGTGATTGAATATAAATAATGCTACAGTCCTTTCAGTATTGTCAAATGTTGGCATTGCCTCAACCCATTTTGTAAAATAATCTACGGCTACAATAATGTATCCATGCCCCCCGACCGAGTGAGGGTGACATGTCATGAAATTGATACCCCATTTTGCAAAAGGACCAATGAATACCACAGGGTGTAGAGGAGTAGGGTTTGATCATATTTTATTGTTGTAGGTTTGGCAAGCGTGGCATTTTTGGACGACAATTATACAATCGTTGAATAAAGAAGGCCAAAAATACCCTGCTCATAAGATCTTCTAGGCAATAGCATACCCAGACATGTGACCACCATAGTCTCCACAATGACAGTAATTTAGGGATTTCTCGGCTTCGTCAAACGTGAGGCCGCACCGAAAAACAAAGTCAATCCCACGATGATAAAGAGTATCACCGAGGATAATATATTGACGGGCTTGGTAGTGTATTCGATGGCGGTCAGTACTAGACAAATTTGGATGGAAAGTCTGGGTCTGGAGATATATGATGATATCTCTGTACCAAATGTCATCATAACTAATCAGGAAAAGGGATTCATTGGGTAATGAATCTGCTGCAACATTTTCCGTCTCAGAGCAGGGAAGGTCGCATGTCAACTCAACAAACACCAAGGATTTCTTGGAATTAGCGTGTTTGAATTATAAGTCAAACTCCTGGAGTATTACGATTTGTTTGGAGTATTTTCCCCCTAGCAATTGGCATGTAAGAATATGTTGCATAGGGTTGCAGTTAGAAATTACCATAGTCTTGTGAGAAAGGATATAATGCCGAAAATGTTGAACAGCTTGGACAGCTACCAAGGCCAGTTTTTCAACATGTAAATACTTGGTTTCGGTAGTCGTGAGACTCCGACTCAATTAATAGATGACATGTTCATCATGAGAATCATCCTCCTGGATGAGAACCATAGCGATGGTATAGTCTGAGGCTGCGAGGTAAAGGAAATAATCCCGACTGTAATCAGGTGGGAAGAGTAGTGGGTTACGTGTCAAAGATAGTTTCAAAGCTTCGAAAGATTTTTTGGTAGTGGTATCCCATATGAGCTCAGAACCTTTCTTGAGCAGTCGCGTAAATCCAAGAGTTAGCTCAGCATTGTTTGGGATGAAACAACAGAGAAATTTTGCCTTCCCTTGCAAACTTTGTAACTGGCGAAGTGAGGAAGAAGGAGGGAGATTGAGAATTGCCTCAACCTTCAAAGGATATACCCATATGCCTTGACACAAAAAACATATTTGTGGGTATTCAAGCATATGTGGTAAAACTGACATTGAAAAAAAATGGCGTAGAGGTGTATTGGATGATCTACACAGCGCATGGAATGAGCGGGTAAGTCACTGAGATATGGCTACACGATGTGCTTTACATCATGAAAGGCATAAGACATAGCACATTGAAAGGTTGCACCAACATTATTTAAACCAAATGGAAGTTTCCAATAGGTTAAAGTTCCCCAAGGACAAATAAAAGAGGTCTTGTGTTGGTCCATGGGTACGATATTGATTTGATTATATCTGGAGAAACCATCCATCGGAGAGAAGATTTCACTTTCGACACAGTTGTCATCGATATGGTCAACGAAGGGGGTAGGAAAGTTGTCTTTAAGACAAGCATTGTTAATGTCCCTATAATCAAAGAACACATGGATAGTGCCTTTTTTCTTGTCAATTGGAATAAGATTGGATACCCAGTCAGTTAGAGCCACAGGGTAAATAAAGCCAGCTTTGAGAAGTTTCTCAACTTCAAGCTTGATAGCGGCTTCTTTACACGGGTGGACCGGACGAAGCCATTGCCAAACAAGTTTAGCACTCGGGTATGTCTTAATCTCATGTATCACAATGTTGGAGTCAATCCCCAACATTTATTCATAGCTCCATGCGAGGACATCATGAAATTACTGGAAAAGAGACTTGTAGGTGACAACTTCTTCATGGGAACACTAATCTTCGATATGCACATTTTCAACAAATCCTGGTTTGATGGATATGTCGAGGAGGATGGTAGGCGAGATATTACTTAAGTTCCGTTCGTAGAACATATCTTGTCTAGACTCGGGAACGGTAGAAATGATGACAATGGTAGACGGGGTCGGGAGTCGTTTGTAACCCTCGATGGTGTGTTGTTCTAGGAAGAGGATGGAATGATGATGTCCATCATCCCAAGGGGTTCCTTCCAGGGACATAATAGACATAATCATGTCATATGTAGGAAAAATGATGCGGAATGGATCTAGTGATAAATCACGAAGAGAGGGGGTTGCTGATTGAATGGCTTGATAAGCGGATTCAACTAGACTCATGGGCATTTTGTCGCCATAACGAAGATGATCGTCGGGGTTGGGTACCATCCATGTGTTGTAAGACGCAAGGATTCCTTAAACAAAGGTGGAGATCATGTTGATTGAGGTGACAAACAGATGTGGAACATCCGGTGGTGGATGGGGAAACTACCCATCAAAGAGGAATCTTTAAGAAGACACACGCCGACGTTCTCATATCCAAGGGGGGGTTTTGCAATGAAAGGTACATTTTTGGTACGTGCGTCAGAGTGAAAGAAGGCCAATTGGTCTATGGTAACTACTTTTTCTTGATGTGGGAAATGCATGACGCAGAAAAGGGTGGACACAACTGCATGCATGGATTTGATCCAGCTATGACCAAGTAGAAGGTTGTAATCGAGAGGAGCGTCAAAGACTTCCACTTCAACGTTGACCATTTTTCCTTCTAACGTAATAGGCAATGAAGGGAGGACACCATAAGGCTTAAAACCAGAGCCATTGAAGGCTTTGAGCGTGTTGTGGGATTCAGTCAAAGTAGGAGAGTCGATGGCTTTCTAGCAGGTAATTGACATGACACACATCGAGGCACCCTCATCAATAACTATTCTACAAATGTTTTTGTCGGAGACAATAACTTATATTTGGAATGTGAGTTTAGGGGGTAACCTTGGAATGTGATCTTCCAAGTTAAAAATTATAAAATTCGTATCCTGTTGGCAGCCAATGAGCATTTTTATCCTATCCTTATAAGCTTCCTACACCAGTGTTTCACAACCCTTGATTTGCAACACAATCTTTGAATAAAACGACACTATTATTTGGTGCATTTGCACACCTTCTTTTGTTCTTCTTTTCACTACTGCAAGCGTGAAAACTTTGATTTCGAAGTCACATTAAAATCGTCACTGGATTATTATGGTCACTCTTGTCTATGTGTTCATTGCGTTTCAATTTAATTATAGTCGCACAGTTGGCAAGACTCCAAGACCTTTACTCATTTGGCATTCTTTAATTGTTAATATGACTTCGTTTTTACAAGGCTGTGATGATATCCTTATGATCGAGTTTTTGATACATTGGTGTTTTGATGTTCTATGTTCTTTTATTGATTTCTTTGACACATTGGTTTCATGAAAACACATTGACGTTGTGGTTAGACCCTTGGTATAAATCATTTCATACATATTTGATATGATCGAACCCTTGGTGTTGATTTCAAATCATTGTTTTGGTTTTAAAACTATGCTAAAACTATTGCTCGCGCAAATGTTTGGTCGACTTACCATAGATTTCATTGATTGTTTGAATGGCATAGTTTTTGACATATGCAATAGTGATTTGAATCGCTATATGTGTCGTCAGTTGTACTGTGGGAAATGAATTTTTTTCATGGGCTGATATAGCTCCACCACCTTCGCACATTTGGTCATTAATGTCTTCCCCCCTATCTCAGGTTAACTCTGTTGTTTTCGGGTAAGCCCGTGAGTGTTATGCCCCTGCATATACTCTGTTCGAACCCTGGCCCGTGCACCCTGCTCATTGTTTGCTCCCGTCTATGGTGCCTATGGTGCGCATAGATCCAAATGGTAGCCAAACTCTATTGCTATTCGATAATGCCCATAAGGATTTAGAAAAAAGTGGTTGGCTGGTGTTTATATAGAGGTTCGAGGGTTTCAACCTTTCGGTTGCCAAACAATTCGTCCTCACCTTCGACGGGTGTAGGGATAAAGTCGGAGACATATAGCTTGAGCTCAATGAGGAATTCTTAAGCTCAGCTACAGGACTATCAGCTACAGGTCAAAGACGGTTTAAAAAATTCCAAAGTAGATGAGGTGTCGTGGCCATTACTATTCACATCAAGAAAGATTGTTTCCTGTGATAAAGGTATGCCTATCACTACCCTCAAACCCAGGTGGCATGATCTTTTGGTAATTGTTAAATAGTTTTTGACCTGTGAAGGTTGGTATGGCTTGGTATTTCTGTATCACCTCCGGTTATTGATGAATTTCATGGGCTACCCTTTGAATATGCCGCATTACTTCTTGTGTAGTCTTTACAATATGTCTAAGAGATTCAAGCATGAGAAGGCTGATAGCAGCCTTTTCCATCACGGATTGATCAAAATTTTTATCGTCCACCATTTGAGCCTTCATGGTGACTGTTGGCAAGCCTTCCTATCTAGGAATGGCTTTTCCAATCCCGAGTAATTGTTAAACAGTTTGTGACCTATGAAGGTCTGTATGGCTTGGTATTTCTGTATCAGCTCCAGTTATTGATGAATTTCATGGGCTACCCTTTGAATATGCCACATTACTTCTTGTGTAGTGTTTACAAGATGTCTAAGAGATTCAAGCATGAGAAGGCTGATAGCAGCCTTTTCCATCACGGCTTGATCAAACTTTTTATCGTCCACCATTTGAGCCTTCATGGTGACTGTTGGCAAGCCTTCCTATCTAGGAATGGCTTTGCCAATCTCGAGTCTTCTCAAATAGACAAGGTTGTGGTTACGAAAACTTTGGTTGGGCCAACTGTGCCATTTCATATCCTTCTACCCCCTGTCAAACCCTCAGATTTCCCTGACATAGATCTACCTGATGCCATAGCCAACCCATGTACCAAAGACAAGACTGAGGCTGTAAAGAATTCTGTGAGGAAGAAAGGTAAGAATGATACCACTGTCAATAGTGAAGGGAAGAAAAATGCCCGATTGATATCGAGATACGCTAGGAACAAACCCAAGCCAAACGTTGACCAAAAGCCAATAGTGCTGAGAGAGGACTCAGACTCCGATATCGAGTGTTTCCTAGCTAAGGAATATCCATATTCTTATGGCCTATGCTCTAAGAAACCCTATGACTATGTCTCTAACTTACCCCCATGCCTCAAAAACGACTTAAACTACCCGGGAATCAAGATGCACAAGGAAACCCCTAATAATTTAAACAAACCCTCGCCTCTGATGCCAAAGCCAAATCAATCACCATGTATCCGATGTAATGCTTGGCTAGAGAGTTATTGCACCGACATTCCCCTGTTGCA
>JASDQU010735100.1:2374-16251 GCA_032191745.1 Picea mariana
ACTCTTGGCAAGGATAGAAGAGTCCTCAAGAGAATAATGGAAGCATAACTCTGCTTTGAATTCCTTGAAAAATGAAGTGTATCCATGGCCTTTTTATAGCATTCCTTTGAGCTATTGTTCAACTAGTTTGTAGTGTGTAAAGAGGCTAATTAGGTCATTTCTAGGTCTTTGACCAGCCATCCAATCAAATCCAGTCTAGATTTGAGTGTCAAACCGGCTTGGGAGCTAAACTAGAAGTGGGTGGGAGGCCGACCACTCTCATAAATGCGTCATTTCTCAGGTGCGCAGCTTTTTGTGATAACAATCGCGCATCGTGCGCATGTGCGCGACTATGGCATTTTTGTTTCGCACATGTGCGCGCGCGCCCAGTGTCTTCATAGCGCCCTTCAATTGTTCACTATTTTGTATAGTTTTTTACCCTTTATGAATGTTTTTGTGTTAATTCAAGTCCATGGATGACTTCATAACTGTTTGACGATGCTGAATTCTTGTAACCATTTGCGGACAAAATTTTAGTGATAACAATCATATTTCTAAGGGATGGAAGGATTCCACCTTTTATAGAAAGCATCCCACAACCTAATGTGAATTAAATTGAGGAGGACCTAGGAGAGTATTCCATCTTTGTAGATGAGGAGAACACTACCTTTGAACAAATCAACATAGAATATGGAATGTGGCATATGCACTTTGATGGTTCATGCTCCAATGAAGGAAGCATAGCTAGTATTATCTTGTACTCTCATGTGGGTAAAATTCATAACTTTTCCTATAGGTTATAGTTTTATTGCACAAACAATGTCATTGAATTTGAAGTGTTACTGCTAGGCATTGAAAATGCCTATAACCTAGGTTGTGTTCACCTTACAATTTTTGGGGATTCTGAACTTGTTGTAAACCTTGTACGTAACATATAATATCCTAGAAACAAGTTAGTGAAATGTTACACCCAAAAATTTTGGGAACTTATCTCGAACTTGTTGTCTTTCAACATCACTCATGTTAAAATGGAATTGAGCTCAATGGCTAACAAGTTAGTTGTTTTTATAGCCTCTCCTACTCGACAACTTCTGCCACAAACACATAATTGCACCTTTCAATATTTTTATCATCCACATATCCCTGAAAATGTAGAGTCATGGTAGGTCTTCCCTAGTGATGAGAGAATATGTTCTTTCATTCAAAATGAACCTTATAAGCCTAAGGAAATTATATCAACAGAATATAAAAAGATTCTGAAGGGCTTCACTCCTCTAGAAAGTTCATTTTTCATCGAGTGATGTAGGAAACAAATAAAAACATAAATAAGAGGAGTCGAAAAGGAAAGTGGGTGAAACCATTTACTTGAACATTAGAACACTCAAGGGTCCAAAGAATGTTAAAATAGGTGCCCAATGTTCTGATGAAGAAAAATTGAAGTTCACTAAGTTGCTTGGTGAGTTTCAAGATGTTTTTTCTTGGTATTATGAGGATCTTCGTGGTTTTGATCCTGCTATTATACAACATGCCATTTGTATCAAGGAGGGCATAAACTAGTTAGGAAAAAACAAAGACCCATTAACCCTACACTGGAAGAAACTATTCGAAAGGAGTTGGAAAAACTCTTGAAGGCTGGGATAATTTTCCTTGTTAAGTATTTTGAGTGGGTTTCTAATTTGGTTCCCATTCTAAAAGAAACTGGCTAGATTAGATTATGTGTTGATTTTCGCGCATTGAATAGAGCCATTATTAAAGACCATTTTTCTCTCCCTAATATGTAAATGATTTTGCAACAAGTTGCAGGGTCACAAATAATGTCCTTACTTGACTGTTTTTCTAGTTACAATCAAATCAAGGTAAAAAGGAAAGATAAATATAAAATCACTTTTATTACACATTGGGGCACTTTCTCTTATGAACGTATGCCTTTTGGATTATCTAATGCAGGTGCCACTTTAAAAGAGCTATGCAAATAGCTTTTGACAATTTGATCGGCAAAATTATTCAGATTTATCTTGATGACTTAACTATGTATTCTAAAACTGATCAGATCATTTTGGTCATCTTAGAAATATTCTCATGCGATGCAGGAAATTTGACATTTCTTTAAATCCTTCTAAGTCTATTTTCAGTGTTACCAAGGGAAATATCCTTGGGCACATTATCTCTGATTCACAAATAATCATAGATCCTGAAAGGATTGATGCTATCCTAAATATTCCTCCTCCTACTTCTAAAAAGGAGGTTCATTCCTTTAAGGGTGTTATTAACTTTGTCTATAGGTTTGTTCCTAATTTGTTGTAATGTTCAAGCCAATTCACAATCTTCTTAAACAAGATCTCTCTTTTTCTTGGATGGATGATGTCGAAAATTCTTTCATAGGGATCAAGAAGGAAATCAATTCTGCACCGGTTTTGGCGAAGATAGATTTTGAGAAATAATTTATGATATATACTAATTCCATATAGTAAGCAGTTTCTGCTATCCTCATGCAATGTGATGACCAAGTTAATTAAAAACCAATGGCTTACATGAGTCAAATATTGTCAAATGATGAGTTTAAATATTGTTTTATTGAAAAGCATGCTTTCTCTCTTGTTAAAGTTGTTGAAAAATTTCACCACTTCATCTTAGGTAAGAACACACTAGTAAAAGTCCATTTACCTGCTGTCAAGTTTTTAATCTCACAGACTTATATTTCAGAAAACCTTGCACATTGGCTTGCCAAGATTCAGGAGCATGATCTGACCATCATAACTTATAAAACTATCAAGGGACATGACTTAGCCCTTCACTTAGTTCATCATGATGAAATAAGTGAAGAAATTGATGAACAAGATAACTTTCTATCAGCATTGTCTTACATTGACAATCAAATCCTTAGGTGGTTGAACATCCTTGGTATGAAGATATGGTTTATTACCTGCAAAATCAAAGATGCCAAGATAACTTAGATACCCACCAAACAAGAAGGAACTATCTTGAATCTTCTAGATATGTCATTATAGGAGACTTCTTGTTTAGGATATCTTCTGATGGTATGTTACTTCGTTGTGTGAACAATAAGGAAGCACACAATTTTTTACAAGAGACTCATGGTTATTCCAATTATGTTATTCATGTAGGAGGTCATTTTTTTTCTAAAATGATAGATTTTAATATTATCAGGAAAGAGTACTATTGGCCTTCAATCTTTCATGATTCTTATATTTTTTCAAGATATTGTGACAAGTGCCAGAAGTTTGCTAGGAAAGAACGTCTTTCTTCTATGCATTTACAACTTGTCCTCCCTAGCTTTTATTTTTCAAAATGGGGCTTGGACTTTATTGGTCCTATTAATCCTCCATCTTCAGCAGGGCAAGTTTTTATCTTGACAGCCACAGATTATTTTGTGAAATGGAATGAAGGTGTCTCTCTTAAGCATTCGCAGGATGAGCAGGTGATTTATTTCATTGAGACTAATATTTTTTCCATATTTGGTCTTCCTTTGGAAATTATTACAGAAAATGGTCTCGCTTTTATTTCTGCTAAGCTAGCCCAGTTTTTAGCTAAATTGGGGGTTAAACATTTTACCTCATCGGCTTATTTTCCCCAAGAAAATGGGAAATATGAGTCTACCAACAAGAATCTGGTAAGAATCATTGAAGATAAGCCTCGGCAATGGCATACTGGAAGATCGAACCACCACCAAGGTGAGCACTGGTTGCACTCCTTTCCAGCTTGTTTATGGTCAAGAAGCCATTCTTCCTATCGATTTGGAACTCTCCTCTCTAAGTTTAATGTTACATGTTGAAGAATTAAATTCTTTTGATTTCTTTCAAAGAATGAATGCACTTTTGGCTTTAGAGGAGTAAAGGATGTTTTCCTTGGATAATATAAAGAGAGACAACAAACTGTTAAAATATATTTCAACAAAAGTGTCAAGGCTATCAAATTTAAGGTTAATGAGAAGGTATTGTTGTGGGATTCAGCTCATGTTGATAGAGAAAGGCATTCAAAGTTCCAAAAATTATGGTTGGGTCCTTTTAAGATCAGTTTTGTCCCGGGCACAAATTCCTATATCCTAAAGGACTTACAAGAGAGATTGTTTTCCTATAGCACTAATGATTCCCACTTAAAACACTATGTGGAACCAAATTGAAAGTTTAAAATTTTATGGAATGTTTTCTATATATTAGTTTGTTTTATTTTCTTTGATTTTACATTTCCATTATTTCATTTCTTCTTATTTCAATTATGTTGTTTTATTTTTGCTATGTCATTTCTTGTTATTTTGTTTCTTTATGTGACTTAATTTCTTGTCAAAATAAAATGTTGGATCAGTTTTTCCACAACGACATTATTATGCAAAGTATTGTTAATAAATAACAATTAACTTACATAGATGTCATGATGTTCCCCTTGAAAAAATCATTGAAATTGTTATCGGCTTCAACTTTTGTTTTATAAGATAGTTGGCTTTATCACTATTTTTCTTTCCTTTTCTTCCATCTGCTCCAAGATTCAAAAGAGCATATCAGAAAATTTTTCTCCTTGAAGTCAAGAATGATTTTACTACGATTAATTAGATGATTATGCTTACAGGGATAAACTCCCTCATACTTAACACTTTCCATGAGTTATTCCCAAATTCTCAATCATTTTTCCCTTAAAACTGCTCACTTCCCCTTGTTGCATAATCATTTTAATGTATATCTTCTTGATTTGATGCTTACGTGGTCTGCAAAACTAGACATTCTGAGATCTTAATATGTTGTAAACAAATTTCCCTGTGGAGTCGCCATTTTCTTGACGATTAAAATCACAATGATGAGTTCTTCCCCAAAGGATTGATAAGCGCTATTATTTATTTATGATAATAATATTTAACTAGTAGGTGGGACCCCATTGTAGAGTAGAGGCTCACAGATAGACATGTTGCACTTATATGTTTTTGTTGTTATGATGTTTCCTACACAGTCCTATTCAGTTGATGATGTGGTCTTGGTTTCATTTGATATGACAAATGGGTGGTTGATGCATTGTTTCTAACTGTTGTTGATATTTACTTGTGATACAAGGCGGTGCCATGGGTATGAGGATTATGTTGTTTACAGGTGATATGTTATGTTATGTTATAGCATTGATTACTAATCCCTATATGATTTATGAAAAATATAATAAAATGGGAGATTGATCAAAACAAAAGGAAAAACTATGTATAAGTTCTAGAGCTATGACAAAAAGATTACATATAAACCTTGTGACAAATGTGAAATGGCGGACCTAGTTTTTATACTATGTTCTTTGTTAAAGAGTTATATGGAGGCACACATAGTAATGTTAGCATATGATTATTGTTGAAGTTATAACACAAGGTAACGCATAGTTATGATATGTTTTGGGTGGCGCACTATACAATGGATATGACATCGAATCTATACAATAGATATGGCATCGAATTATGCAATGTTTATGGTTTGAATTTAATGGTTGATGTTACGTTAATGGGTTGGATTGTACATGGAATTGAATAGGGTCAAGTGAGGAAGCGATGTGCATTTACTGCACGTCACTACAAACCACCCTCGAGCCCATCACCCTAGCATAGTTTCATTGTTTTTTTGTTGGTTGTGGAAGCTCTGCGATTTCAAGTTTGGAAGGGGAAAACTCAAACCAGCTCATCATTGAAGTGATTTTTCATAGGTATGGCTCTTTGATTTCCATTCATGATGGAATCTCTATTTATGAATCAAATGGTGACTCAATATTGCATGGGTTCTGTGTTTTCTTGAGTTTTCGACTAAGTGTCAATATTGTGTTATGGGTTCTCTATGATTATTATGAAATGTTGGCATTTTTAAGCAAAGAAATGGGTGTTATTGATTGTAAAGTCTTTGCATTGGTTATTGACTCAGTCATATTGGTTTTTTATGATGATTCTCTATGAAAAATTGTAACAGTGGTGCAATGAGCTTTGAGTTTTATTGTTGAGGGGTTTTAACCACTAGTCTGGGTATCAATTGTTGTCAACCATTTTTCCTCTCAGTCGTTGTTGTGATTCATTATCCAAGTTGTAATGAAAATTTTGACAATGGTGTGGTTCTTTTTGGATAAGCCCCGAGCTATTGTTTGTATGGATTTTTATTTACTGTCATTTCACCGAAATATTTCCTCTGTCCAATCTTGTTTTGCCTAGAATGTTTAATAGAGGCATATGTATGTATCGAATGGATATGAGTTGCACTCTGGAATTATTTTTACGAGATTTTTCATACCCTCTCCTCTTATCTCTTCTATAATGACCGACTATTATTTTGTGAAGCCTCATTGTCAAACTTTTTTTGAAAATTATCGACCTCCTGGGTGTTAGAAAGAGACATGGTCTCTCTATGTTTTCGAGTATCCTTCATTGTTTAAATTAGCCCTCATTTCCTCTCTGTAATAAAGTTTTAGAGACATCTGTGAGTGCATGGGTTGTTGAGCTTGGATTTCCTTGTTTCCACTTGGGCATTCTCTTATGGTTTTGTCAAGATCTTGGGGTTATAAGTTGAAATACTGTGGTGTTTTAAAAGAGCATGTTTCTTTGTTCTTCCAAGATTATATTGGTTACCTATGGTTTCTTCTTGGTGGTAAATTCTTGAGGATGTAAAATATTATGAGCTCTCTATGTTTTCTAAAGTCAAGAAGATGTTCATTACCTGTCTTTATTTAAAAATCAAAGAGCCTGACCTAGATTTTGACTTGCTTCTACCTTCCTTACCTTCCTCGGGCACCTTTTGGGATCTGTCAAGATTTTGGGTTACTAGTTTAATGATTTTGGTAATTATAAAGGCACAAGATCTCTCACTTCAAATACCCTCTCTTGGCCGAATCTCTTTGTTTCCTCTTTGTGATGAATTTGTTTGAAGAAGAAGAAAAGTATGGTTACCTACAACCCGAGAGATTTCCTTATAGTCGATTATGGTCTTTCTTACTGTGTTAAAACCTTGCATGATCATGATTACATTTAAAGTCTCTAAGGTATCTATGTGAGTGATTGTTTCACCAAGCACGATCATGATTCTATCAAAGTTTAAAAGAGATACATGTGTATCAATATGGTTATGTTGTCTTCATACATCTTATGGGAATCACTGTTTAGATTATGATTGTTTTTAAAAGGAAGTATGTACATATTAATGCACATGGATATCAAGCTCAGACGAACATATTTTGGGTTCACTATTGTTGTCGAATCAAGATTATGTCAATTACATTGTCGAATACCTGTGTGTGATTAAATGAGGCCCAATTTTTGTTTGATGACAATTGATTATTGATTGTTAATCTTGGGTCTATTATTATTTGATTTCCAAGGATGGATATTGGATATAGAAAATGGTCATTGTGCATATTATGGTTGTTTTTAAAAGAAGAGATCAACATTAGAGCATGCAGTACTGTGGAATTGGAAATGTTTGCATAGTCATTATATAGAATGCGCAGATTGGTATAGATTGAAGATTTCTGGCAAAATTAAATTGTTTTATTGAATAAAACAAGCAATATGTATGCAATTTAGGAACAATTAAATGTTTTTGGTCTTGGATGTGGATGATTTTTGGATTGAATTTGAAACAGAGTTATGATAGTTGATTGATTTAATTTATTTTATGAACAATATCTGTATAATTCCCTCTCATTTTCTCACTTTTTCTCTCATTATAAATCCCATCACGATCCCAAATTAATTTTGCACACCCTTCACTAAAATTAAATTAAAACTTTGTATGAAAATAATAAAAAATGACACAAAGATAGATGTAAACTAATATTTTTTCGTATTGTTTGCACAATGAGTTATTTGATGAATTGCTGAGCAATAATCGTGTTCTTAATCCCTGTCATGATATCAATTTTTCACTCATTACAATCCCCCCAGATATCCCATGAACCATATTTCACCCCCTGCTCATGTGACAATTATTAAAATTTTTTTATGGATTGGATTGCATGGGTTTGATGTTAATTGTTGAGACAAACTTTGTTTCATATTAAGAGAATCTCATTTATGGTCTATTAAGATCTAGTTTCTAATAATTGTTGCATACAGGATGAGCTTCTTCAGTAGAGGAAGTCCTGTCTGAAACAATAGGGGCAGAGGAAACTGGAACAGAGGGCCTAGAAGGCCCAGACTCTCAATATATTTCTATGCCGATCCTCAATAGTTAAACCAACTCTTTCAACTTGTATTTTCCAATTGGATTAGGCAAGGGATAGTCCATCCTAGACCATAGAGGCCTCCCTTCCAGCCCCAAAATGTTCATGATATCTCTGTACCTCCCCATGTATCTTTGCAACCTGAAGTTCCTAAGAATGATGGATGGTAGGAGATTGTTCACCCAATAGTTTCTCACCATCGTGGCTAGAAAAATTTTTCACTACCTCCTCCTCCTCCACCTGTAAACCAAATTTCTCAAATTTTCCCTGCACACTCACATGTACAGTCCTCCCATGCAAGAAAATGACTCAAAATTGAGGCTCACCATGTGCATGACCAAGGAAAAGTTGTTGTTGCTCCCTCCTCTCCTTCAAGTGACTCAGCCAAGTCAGTATATTCCCGTATGCACTTGAGAGATGACCTTTCCCATGTAATTAGTGAGATCAAGAATCAAGGTTCCACCCAACCCAAGGCTAATTCAGGGAAGTCCTAAGGGGACAACAACAACAAAGGAATATTTTCCTCTCAAAGTGGAAAATATGGTTTTTGATTATGTGTTTATAATTGATTTGTTGAGGACAGTGGATTGCTAAAAGTTTTGGACAACAAACGTTTTTTGGATATTGTGGATATTTACATGTTTGGATATAATTTGAAATATATATGATATTTAAATTTCAAATTTTGGAAATAATTATAGGAGCCACAAAGAGGCATGTTTTTTTATTGATTTTCTAATTATGTTTATTTTTGTTAATAAATAAAAGGGAGTCACAAGGGGTCCCACCTACTAGTTATTATTTAAGAAAAAGACCCCTAATTATTATTATTATTATTTCTTACCCTAAATTAAAGATTAGTTAAGTTTTAGTTAACTTAACTAAATGAGGTAGTTGAACTACTTCAACAAATTTGGAATGCATAAAATCCAAATGAGAAGGAAGAACACAGGGAGAATAGAAGTAGAAACCATACTAAGGTTTTCTCTTGAGTTTTATTGAGATAGTTCAGTTTTCATTCATTCTTCAATTCATTAAAGGCCTAATTCTCTTTTTGACAGCAGGGTCCTATTGTAGACAACAAGGTTCAAGGTTGAACCATATCATTTAGATGCTTGTTTTAGAGGTGTTGACCTATCTTTGATAGTTTGTGTAGACTTGTTTGTTTATGAATTGAGTTTCATGACTAATAAAGGATATGTGCAGAGTCAAGTGGTCAACAGTCTATGGCAAGTTGATCCAAATTTTAAAGTTTAGTTTTTACTTCTTGTCAGAGTCATTTTGTATTGTTTTCATTGGGGATTTCTAAGTTTGACCTTGGTCCATGCCCTCACAGGGATTTTTGTAGGAGAAGGATACTTTTGATTTCTTGGAATGAAATAAAGCGATTGATGTTCTGTCTCATTTGTGTTAATCTATGAATTGGTATTTTTTCTTTTGATCTCCACATTTACTTTTGCAATTTGTTATGTTAAGAAAGTTACATAAAATGTTATATTTTGCAATAATCTTTTATTTAAAAAAATCAGCCTAATCCCTTGTAATTAATACTTGTGGATTGTGAAACACATTTTGAGGCTATAAAAATAAGGTAATATTTTCGACTATATTGCATTAGCCAAGAAAGATTTGAATATACTTGAGTAAGATAAATTCATATCTTTTCCTCAATAGGCCCTTGTCGTACCAACAAGGTATCTTTAAAATAAACTTACAGAAGGAAATATTTGATCACACACATAGATTCCATGAACTGTAATTTATATCATTACTTTAGAAACAGGGGTACAATCAAAAGTATTCAAGAATCAATTCTAAAAAATAAAAGTGATTAAATATATCTATGCATATCTATCATATACAAGGATATCTCTTTTAAAGGGAAACACCCATTACAATGAAAGTCTAGAGATAACATCAAATGACTGCACAAATATTACAATTGGTTGATGCATCATAATTCAAGGGAACGACTTCACCCTCATGACACTAAGTGCATGAGGATGAAGTGTATCTTGTAATTCAACAAATAAAGGATGTTCTAGCCAACAAACTCCTTGGAACCATCAAGATAAAACTTGTTCAAACACCCAAGCCTGCAAATGTGGAACCAGTACCAGATGCACACAGCTGGAACAAGAATATTGGTACCAGATGCACACAGTCAAATATATCGATACTGAACTAGCACAAGAATAGATACCGGGTGAGAATAAAAATAGGTACCAGAGGAACACAACATTGGTACTAAACGAGCGCAAAAATAGGTACCAGACGAATTGAATATTAGATGAATGTCGAAACAAGTACTAGATGAGTATGAGTTGTGTCATAAGGTCTGCTTGGATCAATCAAAGTAATTAGAGATAATTTAACATCAATTATTCCATTCCAGCTATTAAGAAATCCCATAAATCATGATTTAAAAATAGGTTACCTCATATATACACGAGAATGGATAAAAGACATGTTTTTGAAGAAAATAGGGAAATAGTGCATATAAATGTGGTAAAGTTGGTCAAAATATAGGACATGATAAGGTAATTAGAGGCATAAAAAAGGAGACCCAAAAAGCACCATACCTTGCATGTAGACTAAATATTCCCTAATAGGTATGGTGTAATAAATCAAGGCCCTATACATAGCCCATGAGCCCCATAAGAACATTTTATGGCCTCAAACATTCTATGTTTACTATAGAACATGGCCTAGACAATGAAACCATCATTTGCATGCCAAAATTGAAATGAACATCATCTCTTTCTCATGTGACAAATATTCCATTTATAGAGCCTCGGTTGTGTCACAAGTCCCCTTTTATGGCTCATGATCCCTAGAGACAAATTTTATGTCTAAGATGAGGTCAAGTCCCACATAGTATTCTTACTTTCATGCCATATTTGGATGCATGAGACTTAGAGTTTTGTCGATGTGTCCTTCCACCTCAAGAATGATCGGTTTTCATCCCTCTAGCATTTCCAAGTTAATATCATATTGTGTTTTTTTCATCCATTTTCAAATTTCTCACTACTCACTTTGGAAAATAAGGATTGATGCCCAAAATATGACAACAACATTAAAATGGTAATGTGATGGAATTGCCTCACATTTTTTCTTTGGATTCATCCCTTTGGCTTTGGAAAATTGAATTCATACTACATTTTTGTTCTCCCCCTTTGAATTTCTCACTACTCACTCTAATAGATGAGGATTTATGCTCAAACTATGATGACAACCTTAAATGGGTACTTTGATAGAATTCCCTCACCTTTTTATGATGATTGTTGGTAACTGTAAGTGGTATGTTAACCCACTCCTTCTATCTGTTAGGTCGACATGAAGAAACAATGATGCTAATACAAGAATGGGTATTAACCCTCTACATTTAAAATATTGAATAGAGGTAACACATAATAATATTTAAACTCACACATCCCACCAAACAAAATTGAGGTGGGGTTTGAAGTACTAAGATTACACTTACCAATGGGGAATACAAGGAGGAGATGGCTTTCCATTGCAATCCATTTTTAAAGTCATAATTTTAGTCCAAAAATCAATCCTTTTCATAAGAGAAAACAATGATGAATCTAATTATTTATAAACTATCATGGATATTCTACTTGATAATTTGTATCAATAAATCTTACAAGTTTCTCCAAATTACTATGGGATTATTCTCTAGTATTCAATGTTTACTTATTATTATAATTTAATATTAGAATAATATTTCTGAAGTTACCGAAACAAACTAAGAAATTAATAAAAAGAATATAAAAAAATCAATACCACATCATCCACATAATGAACACAATATGTACCCTAGGAAACCAATATAGGAAAACCCAACTAGAAGGGAAGAGCTATTCCATGATCTTTTTTTCCCATATATCAAATACAAATACAAAAAAAGAGAGACTCACTATGTATATGAAGTAGAAATTATGGCCAAAATGGCTACTACAGGGTCTTCTACTCATAATATCCCACTCCTTTTCTCTACTCAATTAAGGAATAAAAAATCAAGATATAGAAATGAAACCCCTACCTTTCCCAACAATGCAATGTTTAGCATGTCCTGATAGACGTTTAGGGTTAGGGTTAGGGTTGTTTCATTCCTCAACTCTCAATTAGGGTTAAGGTTTTGGACATTCTATGATATTCTTGAAAGTCCACATGTGATGAGCTCTACCTGTGTGTAATGGAAGTTGGCATGGCATCCACTCAACACTATGGTGGTTTGGAAAAATGTTAACTTGTGGGAGGCATAATTTCCTCATAAGGAATCTAATAGAGGTAATATTTGTGTCGTTGGAAAGCTATTGATGAATAGAACAATTCTAGAGTGACATGAACCTTCTTCCTAAAGTTTTGACCACATAAATGATTGTTTAATACCACAAATGAGATTTAGTAGTGTTCATGCTTCAACATGCCCCGAGTTAGTTGACTTGAGGACCCCCTTTTAAACTTTTAAATCAATCCTTTTTCATCTAAGTGTTGTTTCTCAAGTCTTCATTCTTTTGATTTTTATTAACAAGTGTAAGTTGTTGACTTGGATTGAAATTTTCTAATTCATGTTTGATTTTCTTATTTTGATGCACAATCATGAAAGCTTGTATTAGTTGCATTATTAGGATTTCACTTTCCTCACAAGTTCGCCTCTTTGCATGCATATTAGTTTTTGATGTTTCACTGCTTGTATTTAATTGGATTTGACCTATGTAATATGTTTGCAACTTTATCTAGGATTATTGAAATTGTCTCTCATCTTTTGCTAACTCAGGATTGTGTTTAAGGAAGACTCAAAATCCAGTTGAGTGTTTTCACGGATTAAAATCTTTTAGATGTTGATTAGTAATTCTAATATGACTTAGTTTCTTGGAAAATTATGTAACAAAGAAGTAAGGTAAGATGAAAAAATTGATTTTGAGAAAATCAATGTTTTAATTAAGATTCATACTTTCATTAAAAATTACCTTTGCAAGTTTTTGGTCCTAACGAAAGATGGCATTTTTACCTTCAAACTAGGTTCTCTATAGGTTTTTATTGATTCCAATCTCAAGTGACTTTCAAAATTCAATATCGACAATCATAACCATGAAAATGCACACTTTTATTTTCTCACTAACAAGGTAAGGTGTACTTTCTTGACTATGAACATCTTGGATTAATGTTGAAGCTAAGCTCGTGAAAAATCTTTTAAAATCCCTTTTGTTGGAAAAACAGGACCATGGAGCAATAATATAAAACAAATGCGGAAACAAAACACAGAAGATACACAATACAAGAGAGACACGAATTTGCATGATTCACCCAGTGTGGGCTACGTCCACCAAATAAATTGCAAGGTCCTTCCTTTATTATTATCTAGCAAATGAAGAGATACAACCTACAACAAAACCCATTGTAACTTCTTCTTCTTTCTCTCACAGTCTCCTCTCTCAGAATACAATATTCACCATCAATCATAGCCACAATACATTTTCCTCATAAAAGAGGGTTGCCTTCTAGGGAAAAAAACCCTAACATAATCTCTACTGTTAGATCTGCGACCTTATAATGATCGATCCAGATTTACAATGAAATTACAATATACATTTACAAGGAAATTTTTCCTTCGAGGGCTTCACCCTCGAACCCCCGTTGGGGGCCCGCCTGCCCACCGACCCCACAGCCAGGGGGATTACCCCCCTGGATCCTGCAGAGGGGGTACC
>JASDQU010735101.1:30418-40787 GCA_032191745.1 Picea mariana
CTTTCCTTACGCGACCTCGTGTTTAGCCCCTGTGTTAGAGGGGGGTCCTGAATAACTTTCTGTAACTGGACTTCTACACTCCCTAATTGACAGACTCCAATGTTTAGTTTGGGTGGCCTTGGAGAATTTACTCTCCAACCTATTCCAAGGCCCTATTCCTGAGCTAGTGGATGCAACCTATAAACATAAAAGTCTACTTGATTTTATTTAGTGTTTCTTTTAATGGGCTTTGTTAAGTCTCAAGGTGCGGAAGTGAAACTGATGGTGTGTAAAAGGACTCAAAGAAAAAAATGAACAAAAATGCTTGGAAACAAAAACTTTTGATAAAATGCAAAACCAGCAACTTTTCAACAAGAAAGACTTCTTTTTCTGAAATTACTAATATTTTATGCAGTAAATATGAAGGATTTTCACTCAGATCTGCAAGCTACTTATACTAGACATGCACTGCAAAAACTTATGCAACAAGAATTCTTTCCAAGCTACTGATGCAACAACATAATCCTCAATCCAAGAAGAAAATGAAACAAGAAATTGCTTTTTATTTCGTTGTAAAATCACACAACAAGGAAAAATGCTGACAAGATCAAAACCAAGAGATATAAAAAGAAAACTCTGGCTTAAAGCGTAGATCGCAAACAGAATCAGAGCGCAAAAAATGCAACAAAGAAATCACAATAGCACCAATTCTAACACTTGCCTAAAAAACATAAAACAAATATTTTTTCTCTTTTGTCTTTTCTATCAAAACATCAACTAAACAACCCAGGCTAAAGATAAGATGCCCTAACCTGCTGACTGTGCAGCCCCAGACTCCAAACCCTGAAAGGAGCACTTCTCACCACAGTAGGGGATGACTGCCCCACCCAGGCTTAAAAGAAACCAGACAGACCCACGTCTGTCACCAAGATAGCACACGGTCAACCGCGCGTTGAGCTACAATAGCACGCGGGTACCCACGCTCAGAATTGAATCAGCCCGTGGGTATGTATAAAATCTGAGAAAAAATCAAACACAAGCAGCCCAGACCTGAAAAAGGCCTCTGGTATTGACAACCAGGGTCTCTGAAAGGCTTGGGTGCTATTACTTCAACAAAAAAGGAAAATTTTCACAAAAGAAAACCAATGCAATGAGCAACTAACACACTAAGGTAGAGTAAAATCAAGACAACAAACCAACATAACCAAGACAGGATCCAAAAAGCTCCCTGAGAAGGTAAACTTCTGGCAAAGGAAGAGGGGACTGCCTCTTAAGCTTCCTGGACTCCACACGCTACTGAAACCACTACAGGACGCGGTCAACCACATGCTGTATAAGGTTAGGGCGCAGGTTACCCGTGAGTAGGGCTTCTGCAGGCCGCGGGTACCTCTGTGTGTCCCGAAAAGAAATGTCGAGCGTCAGTCAAGGAGAACTAGTATTGATAGCCAGGTTCCCTGCTAGCTTTCGACTTAGCAGAAAACAAAAAAACAACAAAGAAATAGAAACTTAATTCTTTGAACTACCAAAAAGATCTTTAACCAAATATGAAAACCCTAAGAGTAAGACTATCCCCAGCGGAGTCGCCAATTCTATTGTGGGGTATTCTACCCTACGGACTAACAAGCTAGGGCTTTAAACTTGTACGCATATCATGACCCTTAAGACATAACTTTTAACCTTCTACCCGAAATCTCAACCCCCTTTTCTCATGCACACATGGGAAGAATCAACTAACCTTTTTATCGACGGTTGAAGTAGATCCTCCGTTGAGTCTTTATCCCCTTGCTGTTGTTGCTCCTTCCACAAAGCTTTCCTGCAATCAAGACAAAACTACGCATGCATGCTAATGACCTACTAAAGGGTTAGAGATTAAACAAAAATCAAATAACATAGATGAGACTCATGTATTCGGGATGGGAAAAGTATATTTTTCATTAATCTCAATATGAACCAACTTACAATGATTTATGAGATCAGCCACCGTTCCTCAATCCTGATTCTGGGCTCCTCCTCTTCTTTTTCCTCCAACTGCTTTGCTTGAACTTCTCCTAAAGCTTGAGGAAAGGCTAAAGGGTTGGGACAATAATGGACTTGGCAATTTTGGCAGAGTTTCCTTGCTATGATTTTCCTCCTTTGAATAGTACCCCTACCCCTCCTTTTATAGGCTAGAAGGAGCTAGGGTTTTAGGCGAACTCTCGGCCGTGCATGGTTGGGAGTTCCAGTTAACTGACAAAAAGCTCTTCGTCCCGGCGGAAACTTTCTTGATTTTCTGCTTTCTTAGGTAAACGCAGGCTGTAGTGGGTTAGCCCGTGGTCACCTGCGTGTAGTAGAAGGCCAGAAAGCGGTCCACCGCACCCAGTGAAAGGTTAGGGTGCGGGTTGCTTGGTTTAAGTTTTTTTTCAAGGTTTTATTCTGCATGGCTTTGGCTAGGAAGAGGCATGAGTTGGCCTGATGCCAGGTAAACCTGTGTGGTGCATTTTAGGGTTATAACAAGGCATTTCTTGACTCCCGGATCCAAATAGACTTGTGTGTGTAGTTGGCCCGGTGGACTACTGGTGCAATCCACCAAGCAACGGGGATGAAGGAGGAATATGACCTCCAGCGTAAGGAAAAGAATTGAAAGGGATAGTACTGCCCCCAAGATGACCTTGTAGAGAAGCATTTGAGCTCCCTGCCCCCAGACCCAAAGTCTGTGAAATGGAAGAAGTGAGTGCAGGACTAGTACCTGAACTAGGCATACCGTATGAAAACGGAGCGCCTGTCGCACTAGGTGTGTAAGGTTGCATGACCGCCACGATAGATGGGATCGGTCCACTGTGTGACGTAGTTGCGGCCGAGACCATGGTGGCCCAGACTGTCGACAAAGGCAAGTTAGGAGAAGCTTCTCCTGTGGTAGCAACAATGATGGGAATGGAAGAAGTCCCAGAGGAAGTAACAGAGTTTTGTTCCATAATTGGGTTAGACACTGACAGGCGTTCGTAGAATTGAATTGGCAAAATAATATCCAGCCAAGTATTAGTGTTTGAGGTTTCAACCAATCCAAGATTGGCGGTCGAGGCCTCAGGGGGTTGTTCGGGCTCAAAAGCCCTGGTTGCTTCGAAATACCCTTGATGGTCTAGCTTCCGCCTCAATGGTGGCGGGGGTGGCTCCAGTATAACCAGCGGCAGGACCAGAAGCCTTCGTGACCGGCGGAGCTCTGAATCCTCCACTGTGTGAGAAGATTCATGACACGCTAAGGTATTCTACATGTACAAACAGTAACACACACTAAAAGAAAGCCCCTAGAAGATAAATCAAGCAAGCACTAAACTAGTTGGAAGAACAGTTACAACAACCAACACTAGAGAAACTTACCGGTGCAAGTGAAACTCGAATACGGAAGCACCCTCCAGGTATACTATGCAAAGCGTTCGTCTGATGTATGTCCTAGGTACCGCGGTATACCCCCGCAGTCAATTGTGTATGTCCCTAGAAAATATTGGCAACTAGTTTGCCAACACGTGAACAGCTATCAGGCGGGTACAGTCAGCAGTCGGGTAGACCACAATGAGCAGGGTATCAAGCCCGAAACTTGTCAAGGGTATCGAGAGAAAATGGTCCGGAAGAAGAATGAGGACCTCGAACGAATTCGAGACCCACGAAGCTCCGTGGCAAATGCAAATGACGGAATCCCTTAACAGATCCTCTATATGTGTTCTCCACAACGCTCGGTACAACTTTGGAGGGGTTATCTTGGCTACCTTTCCTTACGTGACCTCGTGTTTAGCCTCTGTGTTAGAGGGGGGTCCTGAATAATTTTCCGTAACTGGACTTCTACACTCCCTATTGACAGACTCCAATGTTTGGTTTGGGTGGCCTTGGAGAATTTACTCTCCAACCTATTCCAAGGCCCTATTCCTGAGCTAGTGTATGCACCCTACAAATAGAAAATTCTACTTGATTTTAATTAGTGTTGCTTTTAATGGGATTTTTTAAGTCTCAAGGTGCGAAAGTGAAATTGATGGTGTGTAAAAAGACTCAAAGAAAAATGAACAAAAAGGCTTGGAAACAAATTTTTACGAAAATGCAAAACCAACAACTTTTTCAACAAAAAAGACTTCTTTTCTTTTCAAGTTTACTAAGATTTCATGTAGTAAATATGAAGGACTTTCGCTCAGATCTCCGAGCTACTTATACTAGACATGCACTGCAAAAACTTATGCAAAAAGACTTCTTTCCTAGCTACTGATGCAACAACACAATCTCCAAATCAAGAAGAAAATGAAAGAAGGAATTTTATTTTATTGCAAAATAACGCAACAAGGAAAAATGATGACAAGAACAAAACCAAGAGAATGAAAAGAAAATTCTGGCTTAAAGCGCAGATCGCAAACAGAATCAGAGCATAGAAATGCTACAGAGCAATCACAACAGCACCGATTCTAACACTTGCCTANAATATTTTTTCTCTTTTGTCTTTTCTATCATAACATTAACTAAACAACCTAGGCTAAGGATAACATGCCCTAACCTGCTGACTGTGCAGCCTCAGACTCTAAACCCCTGAGAGGAGCTCTTCTCACCACAGGAGGGGATGACTGCCCCACCCAAGCTGAAAAGTTGCCAATCAAGCCTGCGACTGTCACCAAGACAGCACACGTGCAAACGCGTGCTGAGCCACAACAGTGCGCGGGTACCCGTGGGCTAGACTTAATCAGGCCGCGGGTCT
Organism: Picea mariana; assembly: GCA_032191745.1. Lineage (NCBI taxonomy): Eukaryota > Viridiplantae > Streptophyta > Pinopsida > Pinales > Pinaceae > Picea > Picea mariana. The sequence continues at coordinate 35,106 of JASDQU010735101.1, forward strand.
GTATAAAAACTGAGATAAAACAACACACAGGCATCCCAGAACTGAAAATGGCCTCTGGTATTGACAACCAGGGTCTCTGAAAGGATTGGGTGCTATTACTTCAACAGAAAAGAAAAATTTACAAAAAAGAAAACAAATGCAAAGAACAACCAACACAAAAAGGCAGACTGAAAGCAAGATAGTAACCCAATCAAGACCCAGACAGAATCCAGAAAGCCCCCTGAGAAGATAACCTCCTGACAGGGAAAGAGGAGACTGCCTCTTAAGCTTCCTGGGCTCTACACGCTACTGAAACCACTACATCAAGCATTAAAACGTGGGCTGTAGAAGGTTAGGGTGTGGGTTACACATGGGCAGGGCTTCTGCAGGCCACGGGTACCTCTGTGTGTCCCGAGAATAAATGTCAAGCGTCAGTCAAGGAAGATTGGTATTGATAACCAGGTTCCCTGCTAGCACTGATCTAATAGACAACAAAATAAACAAAGAAACAACAACTGAACTTCTTTGAACTACCCAAAAGATCTTTAACCAAATCTGGAAACCCTAAGAGTAAAATATCCCCAGTGGAGTCGCCAATTCTGTTGTGGGGTATTCTACCCTATGAACTAACAAGCTAGGGTTTTAAACTTGTACGCAGATCATGACCATTTAAGAAATAACTTTTAACCTTCTACCCAAACCTAAAACCCTTTTTCTCAGGCAAACATGGGAATAATCAACTAACCTTTTTATCGACGGTTGAAGTAGATCCTTCTTTGATTTTTTATCCTCTTACTGCTGCTGCTCCTTCCACAAAGCGATCCTGTAATCAAGACAAAACTATGCATGCATGCTATTTTTCTACTAGAGGGTTAGAGATTAAACACAAATCAAATAATGTAGACAAGACTCATGTATTTGGGACAAGAAAAGTATATTTTTCATTAATATCAATATGAACCAACTTACAATGATTATAGAAACCGGCCACCGTTCCTCGATCCTGATCCTGGGCTCCTCCTCTTCTTTGTCCTCCAACTGCTTTGCTTGAATTCTCCTAAAGCTTGAGGAAAGGCTAAAGGGTTGGGACAAAACGGATTCGGTAATTTGGCAGAGTTTCTTTGCTATGATTTTCCTCCTCTGAATAGTACCCCTACCCCTCCTTTTATAGGCTAGAAGGAGATAGGGTTTTAGGCGAACTCTTGGCCATGCATGGATGGGAGTTCCAGTTAACTGACAAAAAGCTTCTCGTCCCGGAAGAAACTTTCCTGATTTTTTGCTTTGTTAGGTAAACGCTTGCTGTAGTGGTCCAGCCCACGTTCCAACACGTGTTGTTTAAGGCCTACCAGCATTCACCCGTGCCCAGTGATAGGTTAGTGCGCGGGCTACTTATTTTAAGAGGTTTTTGAGGAGTTTATTCAGCATGGCTTTGGCAATGAAGGGAAATGAGTTGGCCTGATGCCAACTGGGATAGTGCAATTTAGGGTTATAACACAAATGGAATATTATTTCTCTTTATACGACATTACATATGACTTGGCCAAACTCCCGTATGGTGTTCTCCATCTAGATCAAGATTATTGGAAATGGTGACATAGGAGAAAAACTTCCCGTCAAGGGTATATTGCTTGGACACACTTTGTGGCAGAGATTTATAAATGCTTTGACACTAACACCAACCATTTGGGCTGCTTGACAAAGTTGAAACAATTAGGAACAATGGAAGACTTTATAGCTTCCTTTGAGCGCCTGGCTTTTCGGACAGAGGGCATGTCTAATGCCCTTTTTTGAGAGTGTTTTAGTAGTGGCCTCAAGGATGAGATTCGGGCCCATGTCCTCATGGCTTGGCCTCAGAGTTGGGTGGAGGATACTAAAAGAGCTAAAGAAGCACAACATATTGTATCTTCTCAAAATCAAAAACTCTCCTTTATCCCTCGCCCTAAACCAGTAAATCCCACTACTCCCTCTGCTCCACTAAATATCCAAAAATTGACCAGGGCTGAAATGGCTGAATGCCAACTCAAAGGCCTTTGTTATACTTGTGATGAAAAATATTTCCCAGGCCACAAGTGTAAGGAACAAAATATTTTTATGGACATCTCTGAGGATATTTTGGAAGAGGATGTTGAAACTCCCCTTGTGTCTGAGTCACCTAAAACCACTAACATAACCCCTCCCTCAGTCCCTCTCGAAGTAGAACCAATCATTTCCCTCAATTCTCTCACTGGCTTCTCCGCTCCCCAAACCCTCAAGCTAATCGGTTACATCAAGCATCAGAAGGTCATCATTCTGAATGATAGTGGAAGCACCCATAATTTTATTCATCGCCACATTGCCCAAGAAACTCATTTCTACATCCATGCCATCAATAATTTCCAAATCATGATTGCCAATGGTGGTTCCATGAAATGTGGAGGGCGTTGTGAAAATGTGTGTTTCCAAATTGGTGACTACCACCTGAAATCTCATATGTTTTCTATCAACATGGGCAATTGTGACATTAAGTTGGGTGCAGACTGGCTAAGGACTTTGGGTCCCATTCTCATGGATTTTAAGGAATTAACCATGAAATTCGACCAGGAGGGCCACCAATATAAATTCCAAGGCATCACCGTCGGTTCACCTGAGATCATTAGTTCCCATCGCATGGAAAATCTTCCCAAAAAAGGTCATTCTGGTGTTATTTCCCAACTCCATGCCATACAAGCAACAAAGACACCCTCGATGCCGCAAGACCTCCAAGCCATCCTTTCTAAACATCAAGTGGTCTTTTCCACTCCCCGAGGAATCCCTCCTTCCCGTGGTGTTCATGATCATTCCATTCCTCTTGTACCTGGAAGCCTTCCTCCCAATATCCGTCCGTATCGTCACCCCTTTTCCCAAAAAAATGAAATTGAGAAAATGGTCTAGGAACTCCTTAATGCAGGTGTTATCCACCCTAGTACGAGCCCCTACTCTTCTCTTGTGGTCATGGTCCTAAAGAAAGAAGGTTCTTGGCGAATGTGTCCTGACTTCCATGCCCTCAACAAAATTACCATTAAAGATAAATTTCCCATTCTTGTCATTGATGACCTCTTGGATGAATTGAGTGGCACCTAATTCTTTAATAAACTTGATCTTCGTTCGAGCTACCACCAGATACGTATGAAAGAGGCAGACATTCCCAATACTGCCTTTAGAACTCATCAGGGCCACTATGAGTTTTTGGCCATGCCCTTTGGCTTGTGTAATTCCCCCTCCACCTTCCAAAGCCTCATAAATCATGTCTTCCATCCTTTTCTCCCTCATTTTGTCTTAGTTTTCTTTAATGATATCCTCATCTATAGAAAAACCTAGACAAACCATATTGCTCATGTGGATCGACTTATCCATCTACTCTCTCAGCACCAACTTTTCCTGAAATAGTCTAAATGTTCTTTTGGCGCCTCAGAAGTAGAATACTTGGGTCATTTGGTTGGAAAGGATGGCGTCAGGGTGGATCCTAAAAAGATTGAAGCTATTCAAGACTGGACTCACCCAAAGACTCTCAAAATCTTGCATGTATTTATGGACTTAATAGGGTATTATCGCAAGTTTGTTAAGAATTATGGAAAGATTGCAACACCTCTCACTGCTCTCCTAAAAAAGAACTCTTTCACTTGGATTCCAGCCACTGCTCAAGCTTTTCAAACCTTGAAGATGGCCATGTGCACCACTCCATTCCTGGCCCTTCCTAATTTCACAAAGACCTTTGTGCTGGAATTTGATGCCTTAGGGAAAGGAATTGGTGTTGTCCTTATGCAAGAGGGTCGACCTTTGGCCTTTACCAGCAAGCAATTATCTGAAAAAAATCTGGGCAAATCAATCTATGAAAAGGAAATGTTGGCTATTTTGCATGTCGTTGATCTGTGTTGCCCTTATTTATTGGGGAAACGTTTCCAAATTAAGACAGACCATCAAAGGCTCAAGTATTTTTTGGAACAACTCATTTCCTCCCTGAAGAAACAAAAATGGGTGACTAAGCTCTTTGGATATGATTATGAGATCATTTACAAGAAAGGAAAAGACAATGTGGTTGCAGGTGCACTTTCCCAAAAATATGAAGATGAAGGATCCCTTTTTTCTCTTTCCTTCATTGTACTAGATTGGCTCCAAGCCATTCACCAAGAATGGCTACAAGATCCCAAAATTTCACATCTAATCCAACAATTGCAGTCCAATGCTCTAGCTTCCCCAGAGTACTCTTGGCTCCATGATGAGCTTTGATACAAAGGCCATTTTTATTTAAGTAAACAATCAAATATTAAATCCACGGTACTTTCTAAGCTTCATGCTACACCCACAGCAGGGCACTTCGGGTTCACCAAAACCTATGACAGGGTCAAACATTCTTTTTTCTAGGATGGTATGAAACAAGACATTAGTAATTTTGTCGTTGAATGTGATGTGTGTCAATGCAACAAGGGAGAAAAAATCAAATCTTTGGGCACACTACAACCGCTTCCGATTCCACCTTCTATTTGGAAGGATATATCTATGGATTTTATTACCGTCTTACCCAAATAAGAAAATAAATCAGTCAACATGGTGGTTGTTGATCGCCTTTCCAAGTATGCTCATTTCTGCGCTCTTCAACACCAATTTACAACATCCATGGTGGCTCAAATTTTCATGTATCATGTCTTCAAGCTTCATGGAATGCCGCACTCTATTGTTTCTGATCGCGACCCAACTTTCACAAGAAACTTTTGGCCACAATTGTTTAAGCTACAAGGCAACCAATTTTATCTCAGCACAGGTTATCATCCCCAGACTGATGGTGAAACAAAAGTTGTCAACAAGTGTTTCGAAACATATTTGAGGTGTTTTGCATCAGAAAATCAAAATCAATGGGCTCAATGGTTACCCCTAGTTGAATGGTGGTACAACACTTCATACCATACAGCTACATGCATGACTCCTTTTGAAGCAGTATATGGACATAAGCCACCTTCATTTCTCTCATACTTACCTGGTGTCTCGAAGGTCCAGGCAGTTGACAAAACAATTATAGCTCGAGAGGCTATTCTCCGTACCCTCAAAGAGAATTTGGTCATGGCACATAATCGCATGAAGCAGCAAGTAGATCAAGGTTGCTCTGAACATCAATTTACATAAGGGGATCATGTGTTTCTTCGACTGCAACCTTACAAGAAAACTTCCCTCAAGGCTGAGCATTGTCAGAAGCTAGTGCCCAAATTTTATGGTCCTTTTACTATTCTCAAGTGTGTGGGAAAAGTATCCTATCAGTTAGCTTTGCCCAGTCATTCGAAGCTACATCCTATTTTTCATGTTTCATGCTTAAAGAAGGTGATTGGAACTAAGTGCCAAATTCAAACCAACCTTCTCGAGTTAGTCGAAGAAGGATCCATTTTTCTACAGCCACAAGAAGTTTTGGACTAGCATGAGTGTTGCCTGCATCATAGAACCATCAAGGAAGTGTTAGACTAGTGGAAAGATACAACTCCAGTAGATGCCACTTGGGAACCATCTACAATTCTGCAGGAATTTCCACATCTCAAGCCTTGAGGACAAGGTTGTTTTTAAGGGGGAGGACATGTTAGGGTCCTAAACCACACATAGGTAGAACACTATATTCAGATGTAATAAAGGTCAATATTAATAAGGCCTTGCAATAAAATAGAATAAGTCGAATGTAAGAAGACCTAATAGAAGCTTCCACTT
>JASDQU010735101.1:64403-94045 GCA_032191745.1 Picea mariana
AAATATAAAGAAGCAATTCGTACCTTTTGTGTATGTGGCACATTATGTAGATCAAAGAATTGCTCCATCTGAAGTATCCATGTGATTGGGTCCTTGCCATCAAACTTCCTCATATCAATCTTAGGAATGTGGTTGGTCTTCAACCCAAAGTTGGAGTTTCTCCATTCTTGATTCATCTTCCTTGTGTCCTCATCATCAATTTCATGGGACACATTTTCACTTTCAGGTGTCCTCTCTATTGGAAAATTTTTTATTCCTTCCATGATATCGCTTTTTAAACCATCCATCTTAGTATCCATTATTGCCTCCAATTTAGCTTCAGTTGAATCCATCATCCCTTGTAGTTCATCTTTTTTCACTGTCTTCTTTNTGTGATTGGGTCCTTGCCATCAAACTTCCTCATATCAATCTTAGGAATGTGGTTGGTCTTCAACCCAAAGTTGGAGTTTCTCCATTCTTGATTCATCTTCCTTGTGTCCTCATCATCAATTTCATGGGACACATTTTCACTTTCAGGTGTCCTCTCTATTGGAAAATTTTTCATTCCTTCCATGATATCGCTTTTTAAACCATCCATCTTAGTATCCATTATTGCCTCCAATTTAGCTTCAGTTGAATCCATCATCCCTTGTAGTTCATCTTTTTTCACTGTCTTCTTTTATAATTCATTTATGTCCCTACGCATTTATTCACCTTCATCAAGAGTCCAAGTAGGACTTTCTAGAGGCTTATTTGGTGTAGAATTTCCCTTTTTGGGTGGCATATTGGCCAAGTATCAATTTTGAACCTTGGTTTTGAGCTGGTTCTGCTAGACAATATTTCTTATGTTGTATCTCCAAAGTTTTGGCCCTTCTGGGTATGAAACTTTATTTTTTGTAGTTCTCTGATATTTCTTCTCTGCAATTCCACAGGTCTGATCAAAATTGGATGTGCCAAGTGGAATTTATGGTAACTTCCCCACAACTTGCTGATTTTTGGCCTTTCTAGGAGATCTCACTTGTATAGTGCTCCCTGCACAAAATAATTGATATAAAATTATGAAAATCATACAAGAAGTAATACAGACTGTCCAATATCCAATGCAACTAGTATCACTCAATTTGGATACTCTAGGAAGAAGTTATGATTGTTTTACCTGGAACACCTTCTTGAGACTAGTCAATAGGACTAGTAAAATACCCTATCTTCCACAGGGTGTATCTACAAATTTAAGATGAACCAGAAGATGAAATTCATACCACAGATACCTTACTAATTTTTGTGAATAGCCTCCATATTTCAGGGTCTGAAACATTACAAAAACAGTTTTATAGAGAACATTCCGCAATGACTCAGTTTAGTATGACTCCAGAACCCTATCTTGCACAGGCTGTATCTCCGAAACTATAAGGCATCAGGAGATGAAATTTTAACCCAAAGTACCTTGATCTATCTACTAAATATCATCCAATCCGTTCCTTCTAAAACATTGTAGAAAAAAAATTATAGTGAAAATTCCAAGGTGTCTCAGATGTAGCAGTGAAACCCCAAGACCTTGAGCTCTGATATCATATGTTAAGAACCAAATATCAATATAGCATAGAAAAACCTCTGAATAAGTACTCAACGCCTTGAAAAATAGAGAAATTCAGATAATTAGCCTCTTCAAGGTGGCAACCTCCTTATTCTCACATAAATGAACAATTACAAGATGATTGCAAATGAAAATGTCTCCTTGGTATATATAGGAGACTAGGAGGTATAATTACAACTAATGGACTAAAGCCGACATAAATAAAATAACATTACTAATGTAATATGCCCCAATTAAGGGGTAATGACCAATTATTTAGGGCTTAACAGTCGAAGATATCGATGGAAAGTAAACCTACAATAGGTCGAAGTGTGGGCATGAGACGACTGACTAGAGATCGAATGAAGGCCAACTAGTAGTCGACTGGTAAACTCGACTTGGAGTCGACTGTAACAAAATTCCGAGATTTGTAGCCAATGATATGCATGGATCTGTAACCATTTTTTGGCACCAAGATTTAGGTTTTTTCCTATTGTAAATCCTATAAAGAGGCATGTTGTAAGGTCATAAAGGTTGTTGTTGTAACATGATCATAGAATAAACTTATGCAGGCTAATGCATGTGTAGTTGTAGGTTGTTGATCATGTATATGTAAGACGAATTGGCTATAGGGTTTTTATTTCCCATGCAAGGAGTTATGATGTTGATTGTGTCTTAGGTGTGGACCAAGGTTAGACATGTAACCTCTTATTCTGATTGAATAAGACAACAAGAGGGAAAAACACTCAAAGGAATGTTGGTTTTCCCTGTTAAGGGTTTCAGGTAAAATCTCAATGTACTATGTGATTGCTTGTGTCATTTGTGTTCTTGATTAAATTATTATTCTCTTCTGCTAGGATTAGTGTGGAAGTGTCCTGCGTTTCCTAACATGATAAAGACAGTAAGACTTATAGGAAAGCTAATAGGGAATTCTCTGACAAGTCACTAAAATCTATTAATATAAATAATTACAAAGTACCAAATAAAATGAAAAGGAGACATTATGTAAATATACATGGGATAAATTTTTACACCTTTCAAAATTTGAACCTAAAACAATTATGGAAGCAAATTCTAATTCAAAAATCTAAAAAAAATATTACAATCTCTATGAATCATTGGAATTCATACCATTAAAATATCTAAGAGTTCCTTAATATTTCACACAACTTTTAATCTCTTATAACAAAGCATGATGTTTGCACTTAGGATGATTTTTCTTCTAGGATTAAACCCTTAGAAAAAGGGAAAGCTAAGGACATTGAAGGGTATCAAGTTGAAATTCAAAAATTGGAAGCTCTATACTTATCCCTCACAATCATAGGCTTTGTAATTTAGCAGTTAAATAGAATTTTAGTAAAATTTGGACCAAAAGTTGTATTGTTCTTATTTTTAAAAGTGGTAACAAAAATAACCCCTTAAGTTATATGATCATCATAATTAGCCATGTTTTATCCAATTTGTATGGAATTATTTTTGAAAATAAGATTAGCTTATGGTTATAAAATCATGGAAAAAAATCCAAAGGCCAACCTAGTCTCTAAAATAATCATTCAATCGTGGACCATTTAATTATTCTTAAGGTTATTATAGTGGAATGTCCAGATAATGGAATTAATCTCCTTTGTTGTTTCGTTGACTTTAAGAAATCTTTGTTCATAGTTCCTAGAAAAAACTTTGGAAGATATTAGAATATCTAAAGGTTCCTTTAGAGTTAGGAATTATTGAGATGAGGTTGTAGAAGATGGTTATTGCTAAGTTCAAGAATAGTGGATTGGTCAAAAGTGACTAATTGCGATATAGGGGTTAAGCAAGGTTTCACTTGTCCCCTACCTTTTCTAGAACTTATATTGGCAAGTTAGAGACATGATTGAAAGAAGCATGTTGCATTGGAACTACCTTAGCTAGGATAGTTATCACTATTCTTCTTTCCGTTGATGATATTGTTCTTTTGGAAATAGCCCCTATGATCTTGAAAAAAAAAAAAAACTAAGAATTCTACAATATTTATGTTTTAGAACTAGTGTGTCAATAAATATTGATAAGACTAAGGTTATAATCATCGTGTCCAAGAAAATCACTTATCCTAATTTCACTTATGACAATAAAAACTTAGAGGAATTTAATTCATGCAAGTACCTTGAAGTTGACCTACTTCATAATATGAATTGGAACTATAGTGTGTAGAAAAGGATTAATGGAAGGTGGAAAGCCTATTTCAGTCCTGAGAACAATTGTAAAGAAGTGAATTTATGGTTCTACTAAAAAAGGATTTCCTCTTTGATCCCCTTGTTACTCTAGTTATCCTTTGTGGTTGTACAATTTAGGGTTGTAGTATTTCTATAGAAAGCTATGGGATAACCAAACAAATATAAAAATCTATATAGTTTATAATATTAAATTTAAGAGCAATATCCCCTATCACATTCTTGTCTTAGAGGTTGGGATTTCACCCATTTAGAGTAAAAAGATATGATTGAGGGCATAATGTACAGGAATAAGATAATTAACATGCAGGATAAAATGATTCCTATAGTTTTTTTTAATCATAACAAAGTAATGTGAGGCTTAAGAGAGTATAGTATGGCGTAAGGGTGTTGTTCCCTAGCTAAACCACAACAATATTCAAGAGGAGGTTACTCTTCAAAATATCAATAATATCAAAATAACTATCATAAATAGATTTAAAGAGTATTAACGGTGCCATGAAGATAGCACTACTATAATACATGGCTCTAGCATTACAACATTGCATTGTTAGCTACCAACCTTGTTCCAATGATTTTTTCTTGTTGTGTGTATTGAGTTGGTGTCATATCTTGCATTGTGTTTTTGTCACTTTTACATCGTGGTACAATACAAACAATGTTATGAGGAAAAAAACAACTTAATTTCATCAACACAATGTCATGCCTTGTGTCAAATTTATGTCATGTGCATCATGTAATGACACATAAAATGATGCAATAAAAGAGTGGGCATCATGGTTGCATTGATAGCAAGAGAGGTGGTCAATGTTATTAGGAATAATCATTATGAAATGAGAAAGAATGGTGTTAGCAGAGATAAATAGGATAAAAAAGGTGATCCATGTTGATATCGGTGGCCACCCACCTCTTCCAATTGTCTCACATTCATTTTTCATCTTGGCAATTTTTTTCTAGCTTTTCGAGCCTTAAACTTCCGGGGCCGTTTTGAGGGCCTAAAAAACGTTTTTTGGGCCCGCCACAGTCACACTATATACAAAGTTAGAGTGTGAGAGAAAAATGTGTATTCCTCGGATAGACCTTTCCAACATGCTACCGTGCGCCTAAAACATAGACCTTATGAAAAAGTTATGACCCTACAAAGTTGATGTACCAACTTACCCCATCGAGGCCCACATGACTTTTGGCGCTTCATTTCCTAGGGTTAGGTTTTTAGATGTCTAGGGTTTTCTTATTACTTATTGATGATAAAAAGGTCTGGAGGCCTCATTGTAATGTGCTCAAACGAATGTGTGTAGCCGCCACATATCTTCTCAGATATTAGCTACCACCATTTGAGCAATATTGTTTCATTCTGCATTTTACAGTTTCAACAGATTTCTTTATTGAATAGAAGTTAATTTTTATTGTATCTTTGCTATTTTTCTCTGTATAACTATGTTAATTTTATAGATTTGTGTTTCATTTTGTTCCACTCATAAATATGGATCAGTGGTATCAGAGCGTTATTCTCTTCATTTGTTTCTCTATGCATGTCCCCAACAAGGTTAGGGTATAAGCAGTTGGGACTCAAACCAGTTGAGCCTTTTCAATATCATCCTCGCCAAACCCAACGAACACCCATGGGGGAAGAAAAGAGAGACAATGGGGTAGGAGATATCTTTAAATTTTTTCTCGAAAAATCCCTCGCGCGACAGAGGAATGAGATGATGGATAACTTTGCGAAAATCCTTCGACGGTTTCTAACGAGTGACACATCTTCCTTGAGTGGAGGCGCCGCTCCTTTCAAGGTACAAATCAATTTTGATATTCTATATTTGAAGTTCAAAGAGATGCAGATTTTGTAGAAAAATGGTTAAACCTTTTGGAAAGGTATTTTTCTATCCATAACTTTTTCAATAGAGAAAATATTTCATTTGCACTCATCAAGGTCGTCCCCCATGTCAAAGATTGGTGGGAGACTTTCGGTCACCAAAAGGAAATAGATGGATATACATTATTTGTAGTCACACCCACTTGGGGTTCTTTTAGGGATGTTATTAAGTAAAAATACTACCCAGTTGGAATTTATAACAACTTATATACAATATGGACGGACATTGCGGCAAGAAAGGGACCAAACAGTGTCAGAGTTCACCAATTTCTTCCATACCTTGTGCAGAAAGTTGGGTATCAAATACTCTGAGAGAAATCTGTTGGTCAAATATCGTGGCAGTCTGCATAGATTTATCTAGACAAAAATGGAGTTTCTAGACATGTCGTCCTTGGGCGCGACCTATCGATATGATGTCAAAATCAAGCAGAATATTAAACAAAATACGTGGTAGTTTGGTTCTGTGAACCCCTCACAGCAGAAGCAGGGAAAAGGCATCCCCAAACCATAGAAAAAAGGGTATAGAAAGGAWGAATAGCCTCAGGAAAACTAATMTAAACTGAAAAMAAAGAAAGASAATGGGAAGACAAAGAAATACACCGAGAAGTGGTGTGAGTTCCATAAGAKCCCCTGGAATAACATCGATGAATGCCTCTCAAAGAAGTCATTGGTGGTTGAGGTGAAAGCCTCTGAATCATATGTGGGCTCCGAATTTGAGTCAGAACCAAAAAAAGGGTGATGGATCATTGATGCAGAACCCAATACCACCATTTCTACCACCAAGGTCTATCCWGGTGAACCTAATGAACAAGAGGAAGGTGAGCACCACTTTCATTCACATATGTGGGTGAAGGGTACTCCACTGCACTTCATCATTGATAGCAGTATCCAGAAGAAACTCATCTCAATGGAGGTCTTCAAGTGGTTGGATCTATTGACAACACCACAACCAAAATCGTACACCATCGGATGGCTTCGCCAAGGGAGCGATCTCTCTGTCAACCAACAKTGTTGCCTCCCCTACAACATCAAGCCCTTCAAAGATGAGTTATTTTTTKATGTCTCCCCCCTTGAAGTTTGTGATGTTCTTTTGGGMCAACCTTATTTATGAAAATGTCATGTTTTATATGATTCTAGGMCTCATAGTGTTATTATTACTTTGGACARAAAATTGTACAGGATACCCGAGGTAGTCCCACCTACTTCTATTTCCTTGGTCTCTTCCAAGAAATGCAGGAAGTTCATCTGTCAGACCGGGAATTTTTTCTTCTTCACGGTTCATGCTCAAAGTGAGTAGAAGGTTGTATCCACATTCATGGCCTCTATGATAGGTCTCTCCATGTAGCAGAAGAAAATGCATAATGTCGTGGAAGAATACAAAGACACCTTATCCTCACCCACTAGGGTACCTCTGCATTCTTAAGTCAAGAACTCAAATGATTTGACCCCTGGTGCACTGCTACTCAATGTGCCAGTCTATCACCACTCTTTGCCACAAAATGAGAAAATCAAGCACTAGATCCAAGAGCTTATCGAAAAGAGGCACATCCGACCAAGTTCATTCCCTTATGGAAGCCTAATCGTGTTGGTGTAGAAGAAATATGGGACCTTGCAACTTTGCATTGATTATCGGGCCCTAGATTAAATCACAGTAAGGAACCAGTACCCAATTCCTCGAATTGACGATCTCCTTAACCAGCTCAAGGGGACCAAATAATTCAGTAAGATTGATTTGAAGTTTGGATACCACCAGGTCCCAATAGAGCATATCGATGTATGGAAAAATTCCTTCAAGTCCAAAGAAGGTCTTTTCAAATGGTTGGTCATGCCCTTTAGCTTGAAAAAATCCACTGTAACTTTCATGAGGATGATGGACGATAACTTGAATTATTTCACCTATTCTTTTTTTGTGGTTTATTTGTATGACATCCTCATATTCAACAAGATTTGGGCGGAACACTTGCAACATATTCAACAGGTTCTGCACACTCTGCGACAACACAAGCTATATGAAAATTTGGAAAAATGCTCCTTCAACATGAACAGGGTCCAGTACCTAGGCTACATTGTTGATGAGAATGGGTTGCATGTCGATCTATCCAATATCTAGGTCATCCATGACTGGCCAACCCCGACCAGACTCACTAAGCTTCAGAGTTTCTTAGGTGTTGCCAATTTCTATCAGAGGTTCATGTTGGGATTCTCCCACATTTCATGGGCCCTTAGTGAAGTGACCAGGGGTGGTGGCAAGGAAATTTTCATTTGGGTTCAGTCACAACAAAAAGTGTTTGATGATTTGAAGCATCGCTTGTGCTCAACCCTAGTTCTCTCATTACCCAACCTGCAACAATCGTTTGAGATTGAGACAGATGCTTCAGACTATGTTATGGGCACAGTTCTCACTAAACATGGAAATCTCATGGCCTATCATAGTGAGACACTATTAGATACATGTTATCACACAAGTTGTAGGTTGGTAAAATCCCGAACCAACCACCAAGTGGCGAAAACTTAAGGAACACTACACCCAATGTCACCTCGATGTAGGTCCCGCACTTCAAGGGTGACTAGGTCACTCTAGGGAGGAGATCTCGGTGAGCCTAGGGGGAAAAGGGATGTGAAAATGGAAATGAAATAAAGAGGTCCCTAAGGTCAAATATCTATATGGAAAGTGGAAATAAAATATGAATCCCAAGTGGTTTAGAGGTTTCCAAAGACTTTGGTGAATTGTCGAGATGTTGGCAACTGCCCGAGACACTAGAAGAACCACTTTGAAATGATGTATGTTATTTGGATCAGAAATTTAAGCTTGATATCCCTAATTTTCATCAATATATAACAGTATATAACAGCAAGAAACACATATTATAGTTTCTTAAAAGATTTCTTAAAGTCAAGTGAGATATGCTTGAAACAAGTAGATAATGACCAGAGAAACTCCACAATTTACAACATGAAACTTTAGCAATTAGGTGTGGCTGTCATAAATATTGTATGCAGAAGTATTTTTGGCATCCTTATGGCTGCAACAATTTTTTTTATGAAAGAATTAAAATCAGCCACCAAAATCCTCAAAGAAGACACCCAAAAATTCCTTAAACCTAGTAGAACGAATTAGCAAACTTTTAGCAAGTTTTGGTGGTGAAAGCACAAGTTAAGAGTGACTTTATCTTAGGGTTTCTAAAGTGAATTTATCATACTTATTTCTGTAGAAAACCAATCCCTATATCAGAAATTTTATCCAACAAAACTTACTCGTAATTAGCTCAAAAGGTGTGCCTAGGTTAGTAGTGGGTGAAGGAAGATTTTTAGGCCTAGTCAAGGGTTATTTTAGGAGAAAAAGGGGTTAGTAGGATAGGGTTAGAGAAAACCTAATGTATGTAGGTTATTTTTACTACAGCAGCAATAAATTTTGGTTGAAATGGGATTCCATAAGGGAGGAATATCCCCAAGGCATCAAGATCACTATCCCAAAGAGACAACTTTAAAACTAGAAAATTTCACATTTACCAAGGCAACAATTTATTTCTCCAATGCAATAAGTGAATGACTAGTGCCTTTAAAAATTGTTTAATGGAGTCAAGAAAATAAATATCTAGAGGTACTACCTCCTTCGGGGTGTAAATCCTCTTACTCCCCAAGGCAAGTATCTCTAGCTAGGGTTTAGGCTAATAGAGTGTATGCCCTTATACTTATCTTAGTAAACCCTTGTTAAACCAATAGCATGTAAGCATAAAGTGAAGGAGACTAAGGTGGGGGTTTATTCCCTTATAATTCCCACATAGCTCTAGAAAATAACCTTTACTTGAAAAATAAATGATAGAAACAATGTAGAAACCTTGTCAATTTAGGGAAAAAGCTAAGACAAACCACCATAAAAGCTAGAGAAAATCATTACAAGGATATTGCATCACTTCCATCAACCAACAATCCAATAAATAGCCACAAACAAAGCATAAGAGAGATAACTAGCCAAAAAGAGCGAAAAGTTCAGTCCAAGTGCCTCTCACAAGAGGGAGGATTATGTTTTAAATGAGATCTTATGATCTCTATTTATACAAAATGTCACTAACACAGTTTATCCACATAATTAAGGGTAATCCAAAATACTAGGGGTCAAAAACCCTAATCTTTCCCCTTTTACAAAGTAATATTAAACAATTCACTTTAATTTCACTTTTTCACAAAGAATACCCTAGTTTATAAAGACACAACCTCTTTTGGGGACGTTTTGGCCATAGGAGAAGGTCGTTGGTGATGGAGGAGTGTATAAAGGCTTCCAAAAGCCACATATCAATCATCCAAAAAACTTCATTCATGATCAAGGCTCAAGCCCCTCAAAATTTCCTTGTGCCAATGCATGTCAACCTCGCCACCAAACCCTAACCCCCCTAGGTGATGTCATGCCTCTAAAGGTGAAATTTTTCCTCTCCTAGGAAAAATGATTGGCATGTGGGGGATAGGTTATGTCATCCAAGTCATCTTATAGGCCTTCAATTTTTTATCTCTCTCATCCAACATGTAGTCCCTTGGCATCCACCTGTGGGATTCAAACCCCATGGAAGCCCAAGCTAGGCTTGTTCTTCCAAAAATGTCCACCAACTAAGTCCCACAAAGCCAAATAAGAATGCCCTCCATGGATCTCAAGTCATAACATAATGATAAGTGAATCCAATCAATAAATGAGCCACCTAATCATGTGCATCAAATATTACTATGTCAAACAATTAAGTGCTCAAAGACATTATGCGACTTGTTAAGCTTGAATATGGGAGGGTTGACAAGATGTCCTATTGGGTAGATCTTTCCCTAGGTCAAGGAATGTTTCCAAGAGATCCCTCTCTAAGCCATGTAAAGTGTATGGAGTGGTTAAGGGTCAAGACTCAATGGGCATGGAGTTCATGACATACAAAGGGTTGTAGTGTCTCATTCATGGGTGCCTTTGTAGAGGGTGTGTGGTACCTTCGTTTGCAATGAAAATTTTCCAAGCCCATTATTTTTCCATCCTTTGTTTATTTTATAAATTTAATGATAATTTGAAGGCCACTTCCCTAGCGTGGTGTCCAGATAATGATAGTGTCACCCACAAATACCTAACAAAAATAAGAAGGCTAGCTTGTGATGGGACCCCATTTCTCTCAGCCATGCAACTGAGAGCCATTACCCTGGCTTGGTGACTAGATCACGATAATGTCATACCACTAGATACCCATGGACATGATAGACCGGCTCGTGATGAGACCTCCTATCCTCTAACTAACCTTTTAATCATTCTTAATCATATTTCTTGTGGGTCCCCCTTTTCTCAAACATAAGCGTTTCATTGCTTTCTTGGGTGATCCTTGGGCAAAGAATATAGAAGGTTCATACATAGTATTTTGTCTTTTACCCAACATCAATACCTATGGGCCTTCAACCCCTTCTTCCCATAGATTGAGGGACAACCCCTTCTTGGGTCAATACACCCTAAAATCCCAAGAGATAAGGAAATGGGGGGAAATAGTGATGGAAAGTGATAAGTATAGTCGGGAAGGGTATGATGTATCTTCAAGGGATTTCCTAGTATTAAACCCATCCCCAAGGAATACCACTTACTAGGGAACAATGTCAACCACCAAGGTGGAGTAGGGAAAAAGGAATAATGTCCAAGCATATATCATGAAATCTAAATAAATATAAGATAAAACATACTTAAATGCCTCAAATATTGCAATGATTCTTACCATAATACTGACTTGTACCTCATGGAGCAAGGGTCACTGCCTTCTAGAATTCTATTGGTGTGGTGGATTCCATCTGAAAATATACAACCTTTGTGGTGGTGAGAAGGGTCTCCATCTATGAAAAAGGATAATGTTATTCATGTGGTCTCTCAACACTCCATATCTACAACCTGAGGGCCTCGATACATAATCTCCTTAGTTATCCACAAAATGGGGATAACATCTGGGTCCTACTTGGGGACATGTGCTCGACATAGAGTGCATGAGAAACGAAACATCTCCTGGTAGACATGTGCCTGCCAAAACTCAGAAAAAGGGATAAGAGCATCTAGGGTGGTGCTATAACCCTTTATCCATATACATATAAAATCCAAAATGAAAAGATAATCTAGAAAATAAAATTTTTGATGTTCTTTTCAAAAATTTCTAAAGTAAGCATGAAATTAATATGAAAGTAGAGAAAACTGAAATATGAGATGCATCTAAACTAATAGGATCAATCAAGATGAAAATTTAGGAAATAAAATGACCTACCTATGTATTTAGGGCCTTGGGGCCCTGAAGATCTAGTGATAGGTGACGTTAGGTGAAGTCATACAACCAATGCAACCACATGTTCATCATTTCATCAAGATATCTTCCCTGAAACAATAACGATAAGTATAGTATATAATAATCATGATCATAAGTAGACATATAATCCATCATGAAATGAAACTCATGGAGATGAGTGGGAGGGAGGAAATCCTACTAGAAAGAGAAACCATCAGCCTGATCATCCTGCCAAAAAGTGTAGCCACAAGCATGATCAATCCATCTCTGAAGAGGGATACCATATATAGAAAATGACTCATCTTCATCTTCGCTCAGAAAATCACTGCTCACTGAAGGCTGAGAAAGGATAAGAGATCCCAAGAAAACCTGTTGATCTCCCAAACAAGGGGAAATGCGGTAAGGCACATCCTCATTTCTAGAGGAAAATTCTTCCCTCAGATTCAAGAAACGTCACTTCTTTATCTGCGAATCCCCACAAAATGTCTTGACATGAAAGTACTTCCATTTGGTAGCATGGACCTTGGAGTGATTTGGGTGGACCATGACCTGGTGTCTATCAAAATCTGAGTATGATGAATGAAAATCCTCATGGAACAAGTCAACATCCTCAAAAGGGTATGTATCAAGGGAGGGCTAAATATCATCCTGAGTATGCTGCAACAAGTCATCCTCGAAGGGGCATAACAAATATGTAACTATATCATCACCAGGATGCCAAATATATTAATCATACACACATGAAGACCAATCCATTGAAAATGAAACCCCCTCTCCCTGAGAGCTACCCTCAATGTCATAAATGGGGTCTCTATAAAATTTGAGACAACCAAGATCCCATTTGCATCTTTCGGTCTATATGAAAGTGTATATAGTATCATAAACCATATCTAAGGGTACTTTCATGAGACATTTAGTATGATTGAAAATGACCATCTTTTCTTCTTCATGTGAAGGAGGTGTAGAGAAATGGATGTCTTCAACTAGACCTTCACATAATTCATCATTAATACTAATCGCTTCTTCAACATTATGTGCAAGAGGTAAACTAGTTTGGACAACCTCATTTTCATCAAGTGGGATAAAAGATAGTGGTGCCCAAATATGTTGTGTTTTATCATAATTATTATTTCTTCTTATGGACAAGCCCCTCCATCACCTCTTCATCACAAGAGGATTGACTCTTAGTGGATAGTTCTTTGCTTTCTTTTCTTCAAGGGGATCTGTCATATCCAAGGTTTCCTCTAATACTTCTTCACTTTCGAGGTCATGGAATAAAGTATCATCAAGGTCTTTGAAAGGGTCACAACTCATCGTGTTATCTTCTTGATGAATTTCTTCATATGTCTATTCTTCGAACACTTCTTCATCATCAAGGGTATGGAAAAACTCTCTTATGTGATTCATCATTTCTTTAGCAACTTTATTAGTAACCTTCTCCTTTTTCGTCTGTAATAATTCCATCGTTGAGTCACAATAAGTTCTATATGAGGGTTCATCCAATGGTGTCATAATTCTATTGACTAAAAAGACACCTCAAAGGAGTCACCAGGTGATATTAAGTCTCACCAAAGGAGGAAAGGGGAAAGGGGGGTTCGTTGAAGGTGGAGTTCCCATATGAAATTCAAGGAACGTTCNGATAGTGGTGCCCAAATATGTTGTGTTTTATCATAATTATTATTTCTTCTTATGGACAAGCCCCTCCATCACCTCTTCATCACAAGAGGATTGACTCTTAGTGGATAGTTCTTTGCTTTCTTTTCTTCAAGGGGATCTGTCATATCCAAGGTTTCCTCTAATACTTATTCACTTTAGAGGTCATGGAATAAAGTATCATCAAGGTCTTTGAAAGGGTCACAACTCATCGTGTTATCTTCTTGATGAATTTCTTCATATGTATATTCTTCGAACACTTCTTCATCATCAAGGGTATGGAAAAACTCTCTTATGTGATTCATCATTTCTTTAGCAACTTTATTAGTAACCTTCTCCTTTTTCGTCTGTAATAATTCCATCGTTGAGTCACAATAAGTTCTATATGAGGGTTCATCCCATGGTGTCATAATTCTATTGACTAAAAAGACACCTCAAAGGAGTCACCAGGTGATATTAAGTCTCACCAAAGGAGGAAAGGGGAAAGGGGGGTTCGTTGAAGGTGGAGTTCCCATATGAAATTCAAGGAGAGTTCATCAAGGGTGGAAAGGGAACGTTCCTTGGGTGGAGTCGTCAGGAAAGATAAGGGATAAAGGCTTTGAGATAGATTTCCAAGGTGTCATTAGGGTTCAGAAGAGGATTCAAAATCCTCCCCAGCAAAAACACCAAAATTTTATCGCACAAGTTTTAGGTTGGGAAAATCCTAACCCAACCACCAAGTGGTGACAACTTAAGGAACACTACACCCAATGTCACCTCGATGTAGGTCTTGCACTTCAAGGTTGACTAGGTCACTCTATGGAAGCGATCCCAATGACCCTAGGGGGAAAAGGGATGTGAAAAGGGAAAGGAAAGAAAGAGATCCCTAAGGTCAAATATCTAGATGGAAAATGGAAAGAAAAGACGAGTCTCAAGTGGTTTAGAGTTTGCCAAATACTTTGGTGAATTGTCAAGATGTTGGTACCTTCCCAAGATACAAGAGGAACCACTTTGCAATGATGTATGTTAGTTGGATAAGAAATTTACGCTTGTTGTACCTAATTTTTAGCAATATTTAACTATATATATCATCAATAAAGAAGTATTATGTCTTCTTAAAATATTGCTTAAATTCAAGTGAGATACATTGCGTGAAACAAGTAGATAATGACTAGAGAAACTCCACAATTTATAGCATGAAACTTTAGAAATTATTTTTGGTTGTCATAAAGATTGTATGCAAAAGTATTTTTGGAAGACTTATGGTTGCAGCAAGTTTGTTATGACATCAGTAAAATCAGCCACCAAAATCCTCAAAGAAGACACCCAAAAATTCCTTAAACCTAGTAGAATAAGTTAGCAAACTTTGGCAGTGAAATCACAAGCTAAGAGTGAATTTATCTTAGGGTTTATGTAGTGAAGTTATCCGCCTTATGGCTGTAGAAAACCAATCCCTATATCAGAAAGTGTATCAAAAAAAAATCACTCATAATTAGCTCAAAATATGCGCCTAGGTTAGTAGTGGGTGAAGGCATATGTTTAGGCCTAGTCTAAGGTTAGTTTAGGAGCAAAAGGGGTTAGTAAGCTAGGGTTAGAGCAGCCATAGTGGCTATAGGTTAGTTTTACTACACTAGGAAGAAATTGTGGTTGAAAGGGGGTGCCCTAAGGGAGGAATAATACCCAAGGCATCAAGATCACTATCCCAAAGAGACAACTTTAAAACTCAAAAATTTCACGTTTACCAAGGCAACAATTTATTTCTCCAATGCAATAAGTGAATGACTAGTTCCTTTAAAAATGGGTTAATGGATTCAAGAAAATAAAGAGATATAGGTACTACCTCCTTGGGGTTATAAATCCTCTTACTCCCCAAAGCAAGTGATCCAGATGGATCTCAGTGGCCATCCACCTCTTCCATTGAATCACCATTTTGAGCCTATGGTTTTGATAAACCATGATATCCACCCTTTTGATGGGGAATGGAATGTAATGCATCTTCATTTTTTAATTACAGGCATCATTTAATGATTTCATAGTGGTCTTATGTACATGCCTACAACATAGAGTTAATTCACTAGATGCCATTAAGCCTCTGCAGTTAAGCATGCTCAGGATAGAGTAGTACTGGGATGGGTGATTGCCCGGGAAGTCCTACTATTTTACATGCCTATGGAATTTTATAAACTTAGTCCAATTTATCCCACATACATCATGGGAATTGTTCTCCTCTCACTCCCTCCTATATCATTGAGGTGAAGGAGGCCCTTTAAGCAAGAAATGGAGTGTGATGTAAAGATTGTTACGAATGAAGCGTAGACAACATCTCTTTCTTTTTAGAGATAAGCTACCCCATTCTGTCAGTTTGTGTTCTATAGTGTTTTCTATCTTATTCGGTAATAGAAGTCGGGTTTCGCTATATCTCTGTGTTCTCTTCTATATTTTTGTGTATTTCATTATTATATCTCAGTTATATATCTTTCTTCATGTTGTTCCCAAAATAATATGAATCAATGGTATCAGAGCAGTCTGCTCCTTGTCATTTCTCAGAGTAAGTCCCCGACGAGGTCAAGGTATAGAGATTTGGTTCTCGAGCTAGTTTCACTCAAGGACAACCACTCTCGCTAGCCAAAACGACCTCCCATGGCGAAAGAAAATGATAGAGCAAGAGATCCTTTCAATACATTGCTCGAGGAAGCCCTTGTGCGATAAAGGAACAAGATGATGGACAACTTTGCTCAGATCCTTCGAAGACTACCGATGGTGGTAGCTAAGGCATCTTCAACAAGAAACCATTTCGCAAGTGCGATGCCCTTTAAGGTACAAGTCAATTTTGATATCCCCTTATTTGAAGGCTAGATAGATGTAGATGCTCTAGAAAAATGGTTGAATCTGCTAGAAGGTTATTACTCTGTCCAAAAATTTTCCGACAGTGAAAAGATCACATTTGTGCTCCTTAAATACATTCCCCATGTCAGATCTTGGTGGGAAGGTTACTAGGATAGGTACATCGTGGATGAATCGAAACTATTTGGGAGAGAACCCACTTGGGAGGCCTTTGTAGATGCCCTAAAGGAGGAGTTCTACCATGTTAGAAACTATGATGACCATTACATCAGATGGACAAATCTGTGTAAAAAAAGAGACCAAATAGTGTCGCAACATACCAACATCTTTCATACCTTGCGCTCAAAGCTGGGTATCAAAGAATCTAAGCGACACTTGGTTTTTAAGTACCATAGTGGTCTACACAGGTACATCCAAACAAAGATGGATTTCTTGGAAATATCCTCACTGGGAGCTGCTTATCGACATGCATTCTAAATTGAGTAGAAATTCAAGCAACATAGTAAGTGGGAGAATCATGGATAGAGCAAGGAAGTCCAACCTCAAGAGAGATAGTCCCAGATGCAGGAAACGAAGGGTAACGAGAATTCTAAGAAAGACACCGGAAAATGGTGTGAGTTCCACAACAACCCTTGGCACAACACTGATGAATGTCACTCAATATAGTCATAGGTGGCTGAGCTCAAAGACAAAGAGTCAAACCCTGAGTTGGACCCTGATTCAGAAAATAATAAAAGAAAACAGATCATTGATACAAAATCCACTGTTATTGTCACAACTACAAAAATCCAACCAGAAGAGGATCCTGAGGAGGGGGAGTGACTCTTCCATTCACAGATGTGGGTGAATGGGACCCCACTACATTTTATTGTTGATAGCGGAAGACAAAATAACATCATCTCAACATTGGTTGTCAATCACTTGGATTTTCCAACAACACCACACCCACAACCATACAACATCAGGTGGATTCGCCAGGGTAAATATCTTCGTGTCAGCCAACAATGTCTCCTATCCTACAACATCAATCCCTTCAAGGATGAGGCATTGTTTGATGTTTCCCAACATGAAGTATTTGATGTTCTATTAGGCCAACCATATATGTGGAGGCATCATGCTATTTATGAGTCTCAACCTATTAGCGTCATTGCTATTTTGGGGGGTCAACTATACCGGATACCAAAGGTAGTTTCGACTATTGTCCAACCAAAAAAATGCCACAAAGTAATATCTCATAGTAAAAATTTTAGCCTCTTCACAATCAGATCAGAAGGTGAACATAAGCACACTGCAACCACCACATCCTCAACCCAAGACATTTCTATCTAGTAGAAGCAAATCGACAAGATTGTAGACGAGTACCAAGATGTTCTTCCTACACCTACGGGGGTGCCTCCACACTGCCTAGTAAAGCAACCTTATAACATAACCATTCATAATATTCATGTTGCATCTTCACTGACAGAGTCCTCCCACACTTAGGTAGATCATGCAACTAGATCGGTTGAACAGATCGAACCTCGTGACATCTTTCAACAAGCTAAGCATGACAACTTCTTCAGCAAGGAAAGCAGAGCACCAAGCTTCAGATTTAGCAGAAGTCTCCATGTCTCGCAATGGAACTTGACACAATGGGGACCATTTCTTCCTAAGGGGGGAGGAATGATATAGATGGATCTCAGTGGCCATCCACCTCATCCATTGAATCACCATTTTGAGCCTGCAGTTTTGATAAACCATGATATTCACAATTTTGATGGGGAATGGGATGTAATGTCATCTTCATTTATTAATTAAATACATCATTTAATTATTTCCTAGTGGTCTTATGTACATTCATACAATATATCATTAATGCACTGTATCCCATTAGAACTTTGTAGTTAAGTGCACCCAGGATAGAGTAGTACTGGACATGCCTATGGCATTTTATAAACTTAGTCCAATTTATCCCACATACATCATGGGAATTTTTCTCCTCTCACTCTCTCATATATAATTGAGGTGAAGGAGGCCCTTTAAGAAGACGATGGAGTGTGATGTAAATCTTGTTGCGAATGAAGCATAACCAACATCTCTTTCTTTTAAGAGATAAGCTACCCCATTCTGCTAGTTTGTGTTCTACAATGTTTTTCTATCTTATTCAATAATAGAAGTTGGGTTTTATTGTATCTTTGTGTTCTCTTCTATATTTTTGTGTATTTTATTATTATATCTTAGTTATATTTCTTCCTTCATGTCGTTCTCAAAATAATCTGGATCAACAAGTATCTCTAGTTAGGGTTTAGGCTAAGAGGGTCTATGCCCTTATACTTCTCTTAGTAAAACCTTGTTAAACCAATAACATGTAAGAATAAAGTGATGGAGACTAAGGTGGGGGTGTACGCCTTTATACTTCCCACCTAGCTCTAGCAAATAACCTTGACTTGAAAAATAAATGATAGAAACAATGTAAAAACCTTACCAATTCAAGGAAAAAGCTAAGACAAACCACCATAAAAGCTAGAGAAAAGCCTTCCAAGGCAAGCACATCACTTCCATCAACCAATAATCCAAGACATAGCCAAAAAAAAAGCACAAGAGAGAGAACTATCCAAAGAGAGTGAAAATTTCAGTCCAAGTGCCTCTCACAAGAGGGAGTGTTATATTTTAAATGAGATCTTATGATCTCTATTTATACAAAATGTCACTAACATAGTTTGTCCACATAATTAAGGGTAAACCACAAGAATAGGGGTCAACAACCCTAATATTTCCCCTTTTACAAAGTAATATTAAACAATTCAATTTAATTTCACATTTGCACAAAGAAAACCGTAGTTTATAAAGGCATCACCCCTTTAAGGGATGTTTTGGCACTAAGAGAAGGTCGTTGGTGATGGAGGAGTATATAAAGGCTTCCCAAAGACACATTCCAAGAATCCAAAAAACTTCCTTCATGATCAAGGCTTAATCTCTTCAAAACTTCCTTGTGCCAATGCATGTTAACGTTTTTCCTCTCCTAGGAAAAATGTTTGGCATGTGTGGGATAGGTTATGTCTTCCAAGTCATCTTCTAGGACTTCAAAGTTTGATCTATCTCATCCGGCATGTGGGCCCTTAGAATCCACCTGTGGGCTTCAAGCCCCATGGAAGCCCAAGCTAGGCTTGTTCTTCCAAAACTGTCCACCAACTAGGTCCTATAAAGACAAATAAGCATTCCCTCCAAGGATCTCAAGTCATAATATAATGATAAGTGAATCCAATAAATAAATGAGCCACCTAAGCATGTGCATCAAATATTACTATGTCAAACAATTAAGTGCTCAAAGACATTATACGACTTCTCAATCTTGAATATGGGAGGGTTGATGAGGTTTCCTATTGGGTAGATATTTCCCTAGGTTAATGAGTGTTTCCAAGATATCTCTCTCTAATCCATGTAAAGTGGATGAATAGGTTAAGGGTCAAGACTTAATGGGCATGGGGTTCATGACATATAAGGGGTTGTAGTGTCTCATTCATGGGTGCCTTTATAGAGGGTTTGTGGTACCTTCATTTGCAATGCACTTTTTCCAAGCCCATTATTTTTCCATTCTTTGTTTCTTTCATAAATTTAAGGACAAGTTGAAGGCTATTGCTCTGGCGTGGTATCCAGACAATTACATTGTTACCCACAAATACCTAGTGGAAATGAGAAGGTTGGATTGTGATGAGACCCCCTTTCTCCCATCCATGCAACTGAGATCCATTACCCTGTATTGGTGACCAGATGATGGTAATTTCATACCACTATATATCAATGGACATGATAGGACGACTTGTGACAAGACCTCCTATCCTCCAACTAACCTTTTAAGCATTTCTAATCATATTTCTTACAGGTCCCCCTTTTCTCAATGATAAGTGTTTCATTGATTTCTTGGGTGATCATTGCGTGAAGCATATATAAGGTTCATACATAGGATTTTATCTTTTACCCAACATCAATCCCTCTGGGCCTTCATCCCCTTCTTCCCATATAATGAAGGACAACCCCTTCTTGGGTCAATACACCCTAAAATCCCAAGAGATAAATAAATGGGGGGAAATAGTGATGGAAAGTGGTAAGTATGGTCGGGAATGGTACGATGGATATTCAAGGGAGTTCCTAGTAGAAAACCCATTCCCAAGGAAGACCACTTACTAGGGCACAATGTCAATGACCAAGGTAAAGCAGGGAAAAAGGCATAATGTCCAAGCATATATCATGAAATATAAAGTAATATAAGATACACCATACTTAAATGTCTCAAATATTAAAATGATGCTCACCATAATACTAACTTGTACCTCATGGATCAAGGCCCACTACCTTCCAGAAGCCATTTGGTGTTGTGGTTACCATATGAAAATATAATACCTCTATGGTGGTGAGAAGGGTCTCTATCTTTACAAAAGGATATTGCTAGTCATGTGGTCTCTCGGCTCTCCATATCTGCAACCTGAGGGCCTCAAGACATAATCTCCTTAGTTATCCACAAAATGGGGATAACATGCCCTTAGCTAAGTGACCAGAGGTGGTGGCAAGGGAATGTTCATTTGGGGCCAATTGCAACAAAAAGAATTCGATGATTTGAAGCAACGCTTTTGTTCAACCCCAGTGCTCTCATTACTCATCCTGCAACAACCTTTTGAGATTGAGATAGATGCTTCAGACTATGTTGTGGGTGCAGTTCTCACTCAACATGAACATCATGTGGCCTATAATAGTGAGATGCTATCATATATTGTCCGTAAGTACCCCACTTACGACAAAGAAATGTACTCCATTGTACAATCTTGTCGCCAGTGGAGGCATTACATTCTTGGGAAGGAGACAATCATCCACACTGATCATAATCCTCTGCAATTCATGGAGACAAAAAGAAAATTGCAAAATGACTGCCATCAAAAGTGGTCCACATACTTGCAGTATTTCCATCTCAACGTCAAGTATAATATGGGGAGCACCAACCATGTCACTGAATTCCTCATTCGACCTCCAATTGTAGCACTAACCATGATACTACACTAGTCTTGCAGACATCAGACCTCCAGATGACCCCAACTCTATGCGAAAGATCTTGACTTTACCACTACCTACCATATGCTGAGAACAAACACAATTGTCGTTGATTTCCATCTTCAAGACAAGTTGTTGTGCCATCTGGGCCATCTATGCGTCCCATCAAGTGAGGGAGAAAAGATGGTTTGGGAAGCTCACTACTGTCGGGTGGAAAGACACTTCGACTTAGAAAAGACATTGGAAATGTTGCAACAACATTTCTATTGGTCGAAACTTCGACAGGATGTCAACAAGTATATTAGGTCATGCATGGCCTATGCCATTTCCAATCCAAACATTAAGAAACAAGGTATGTACACCCCTCTGCCTACTCCCAACGGGCCTTGGGAATCCATCTTGATGGACTAAATGTCGATCCTTCCTTAAACCAAGCAAGGAAATGACTATGTTTTTCGTGGTTGTTGATCAATTTTCCAGGATGGCAATTATGGATGCCTGCAAGAAGAGCATCACAACATAGGCCACTATCAAGCTCTTCTTCGAACAAGTGTGGGTAAATTTTTGGATACCACAAATTATCATCTCATATTTGGATATTCAGTTCCTCAACACATTCTATTCGATCCTCTGGTCACAGCTGGACACCAAGCTCACCAAATCCATGACCTTCCACCCCCAAACAGATGGCCAAACCGAGTTTGCCAATAGGATGATCATGCATATGTTCCACATGTATAATTCCAAGAATCCATGCACATAGGATGATATCCTTCCCTATGTTCAACATAGTTACAATAGATCCATACATAGCTCAACCGACCACAACCCCTTTCAGGTGGGGTTGGTATTTCAACCATTGGGTCCCATGGATGTTGCACTACCCCTTATGTCCACACAGGAAGAATCATCCCACTCTCAAACTGAAGCTGAAAAATCCACTTGGTTCATTGAATGAATCCAACACATCCATCAACAGGTTCATGATATTTTGTAGAATTTCAATGCCAAGTACAAGCAATGCCATGATCAACACCGGGTGCCACACAAGTTTCAGGTGGACGATAAAGTTTGGTTGCACTTGCATAAAGAACTCCTTATAGGACCTCATCAGAAGCTTTATTCACTCCTTTATGGACCTTACACCATCACCAAGGCTGTGGGTGACAATTCTTTTCATCTCAACATTCCCCCCTTCCTTGGTCTGCATCCAGTGTTTAATGTGGACCTCCTTCAACCATACTTTCCACCCTTATTGGACACCTCAGAGATAGCAGAACAATTGACACCAACAGATCTCAACCCTAACTGCATGGAATAGGAATCCATTAATCAGATTGTGGACATAGAGGTCAAGGGCACTCGCCAATAGAAGCTTCAATGTTATGGTGTTGTCAAAGCGGAGCACCTCCTACACCAAGGCTAGTGGCTCACTCGAGGCCAAATTCACTAGAAATTTTCTCATATGATGGGGGAACTCAACGTAATGGAGAACATTTATTCCTAATAAGGGAGGATTGATCTAGGTGGATATCGGTGGCCACCCACCTATTCCAACTAGCTCACATTTAGTTTTCATCCTGGCAGTTGTTTTCTAGCTTTTTGGGCCCTAAACTTTTGGGGTCGTTTTGAGGCCATAAACAATGTTTTTTGGGCCTTCCAGAGTCACACTATAGAAAAAGTCAAAGTGTGATGGAATAATTCGTAGTCCTCGAATGGACCTTTCCAATGGGCTATCATGCGCTTAAAATAAAGATCCTAAGAAAAAGTTACGATCCTGAGAAGTTGATGTACAAACTTACCCCATCGAGGCCCACATGACTTTTGGCTCTTCATCTCCTAGGGTTAGGTTTTTGGATGTCTAGAGTTTTTTTATTACTTCTTGATGCTAAAAGGCATGGAGGCCTCATTGTAATGTGCTCAGATGAATGCACATAGCCTCCACATCTCTTCTTAAAGATTAGCTACCACCATTCGAGCAAGATTGTTTCATTATGAATTTTATTGTTTCATTATATTTATTTATTGAATAAAAGTTAAGTTTAACTGTATCTTTTTTATTGTTCTTCGTATATCTATGTTAATGTTATATATATGTGTTTCATTTTGTTCCGCTCATAAATCCAGATCAAAAGGACTTATCAATAATTGATAATTAATCATTAAAAGGCTAAGACAATGATTAAGATAATTAAGAAGGATTGTCTGGAAGAAGGGAACAAGGAAATTTCAGAGATTGGGTACATGAATAATATAAGGAGAGTTAGATAATGCAAAGGATTAATAATTAACTAAATTAATGAAACATACAAGAAGGATTAGTCCCATAATAAGATAAAGTTAAGCTCAKGGTTTGATTTAAAGGATGGATTKAAGAATAAAAAGGTCAGAAAATGAAAAGATGTATATTGTAAAGGTAACCTAACACTAAAGAGTTTATAAAAAGATATAAGAATACACAATATTCACTAAATAAGCAATTACTTATCCAAAATAAATGGGATAAAAATTKATCTATAAACTACCATGGATATTCCACTAGAACAATCCATCACAATAGATCTTGTATTATTATTATGAAATCTTGTATTATGCATGTTTGTTTCTGTAGATCTCATATTTATTATCACTAGCTTATTGCTCAAATTTATAAAAACAATTGAAAAATCAAAATGAAAGAACAAGCAAATGAACACACCATCCACACAAATGAACATAATATGTGTTCCAGGAAATTACATATGGAAGAAAACCTATCTAGAAGGTGAGGCTTATGCTCTTCTCTATTTTCTTCAGTTATGAAAATGAAAATACAAAGAAAAGGGAACTCGCTATGGAGTTTCCTATGACACTGTTGCCTAAAAGGCTACTGCATAATATTCTTCCTCCTATGTTGTGCTCTCAAATTCCACTACTATATACTCTTCTCAACTATGGAACAAGTACAATGCCAAAAGAATGGAACCCCTCTCCTCCTAATGGCCCAATATTTAACATAATACGATATACATCTAGGGTTAGGGTTTTTGCATACCTTAACCCTCAATTAGTGTTAGGGTTTTGTACCTTCTACAATATTCTTGAAAGTTCGCATGTAACATCTCTAGCCTGGATGAGTCCCATTACTTGTGGAAATACACATAAATTTGAAATTTTCTGCTAACTCATCCTATAGCTTACAAGCTACAGGAATATATAGACAAATTTAACCACTTTGCTATCATTAATTTAAATGAAGCTACAACATGTTTAAATAAACATGAGTGCAACTAATTAACTCCATATATAGAATCATGTAAACCATTTACGTACACAAATTTATAACATAGCACTTTAGCTAATAAATAACACAAAACACAGATAAACACTTATCTTTTAAGAAAAGTTGTGTAACCAGTTGTTTGGGACATAAATTCCACCCAAACATCGACTTGTGGTTCTAGTTCTCAATAGAAAGTCACCCATGAGTTGGGGCTAGGAATCCACAAAATATGGTGTCTCTCACATTCCACTCACAACTCAGATATCCCATAGCCCACATGCATTCTCCTACAGATATCCTGATTTACACCAACTCTCTTCCTCTTGACCTTCCCAACCCAAGGAATGTACCCATTCACTTTTATCAGTCCATCAGGTGTCCCATTAATTTATCAGGGTCTCTCTGGCATATGTAACCAATAATATCACTACCAGGAATCAAGGGAACTCACTTATAGGAAAAACTACTAGTAAAACAATAGTAGTCACTTGCTGTTACAGTGCAACTCACACATGAGTTCACTCTTCAAGATTGAAAACCTGGTTCTTCTACAATCCTGACAACTTGCTTCTTCAATATTAAATGGCTCCAAAAATTATCTAGAATTTTCCCTCCATTGTTGTTCCAGTTCCATATCTCTTCTTTTCTTGTTGTCTCCCTTTCTCCTTCAAAAACAAGGCTCTCCAAAACTGCTTGTTCTCCTCATACAAATTTCCTCTCTTTTCCCCACGCAAGTTGACTCTCACTATCCCCAATGTTGATTTTACTTCKTCCCCATGCTCCCAATAACTATGGGATGTGACTTCTCACACCAACCCTCATACATGTATTTAATGATTGGGATCCCATACACTCCAAAAAAAAAAGTATAAGGTTGTCCCTAATGATAATAAAATTTAGGAATGTGGGTTTGGATTAATACCCMAAAAAAATCCCCACTTGGACCCCTCTTAGACACTCCCTTCTCTTGTGRAAAATGCATCCCCCATCTCTGTCCATGTCCCCCAACAATTGGCATCACATTTTGTTTATTAAAAATCAAAAATACAAATTGCATGYTACATCTCTTGGCCAAAKCCACATTTCATATCTACATTATGCATTAATTAAACTAGGGATTATAGTGGGGATGTTATAGTCCCCCTCCCCTACAATTGTGCATCATCCTCAGTGGACAACACTATTCTGATATACATTTACAAATTTACATCATAATATTCAGAAAACAAAATTTTGCAATATGTTTACCCTCCAACAATAGTTCCAACCATAATCTATTATTCCTCTCAACCTGCTGACTCAAGAAATGTGCCCCCGTCATTTCTCTTAATCCATCGAGATGCACCATTATTTTATCAAGGTTGTCAGTGTAGGTGACCAAGAACTATGAAATGTGGTTCTAGAACTCTAGTTTCCCAGAATGGAGTATTGCATTTTTAGCTTCTATTTTCTTCAAAATTGACAAAAAATTGGGATTATTCCTCCCGCATAGTTTCTTCATGTTCCCATGTTGCGTATTCAGGACCGTAATAGGTCCATTTAACCTTTACCAATCCTATATATTTATTCCTGATCACTTTGACTTTTCAGTTTAAGATGCATATTGGTTCCACCTGGAAATCCCCTTCGTGTTCCACCTGGATCACAATCTAATCAATTATGTGGTTAGGGTCAGACACGTATTTCTTTAATAATGACATATGAAATAAATTATTCACTCTCATGGATGTAGGAAATGCTAACATGTATGCAACTGGGCCTATCTTTTCTAATATCTTAAAAGGACCGCAATATCTTGGTACTAACTTTCGGCAACAACCCAATCTCAACGAACTTATTTTTTCTTTCTCTTTTAGAAATACATGTTCACCCACTTTAAAATCTCTGAAAAACCTTGTTCTTGTCTGCATAAATTTTCTACATATCCTAGGAATTCTTTAAATTATTCCTGGTCTTTTTCATTTTCTCTTCCATTTCCTTCAACAAATATGTCCCAATGACAACTATGTCTATTTGGTTATCCCAGCTTACTGGTGTGTTGCACTTCCTTCCATACAATGCTTCAAATGGGATAATTTTTAATGAGGCTTGATACCCATTATTGTAAGCAAATTCAACTAAGTGGATGTAATCCTCCAACTTTGATGGTTGGTCCATTACATAAATTTTGAGCATGTCTTCAATTATTATGTTGGTCCTCTCTATTTTCTCATTAGACTCTGGGTGATATGTTTTACTGAGATATAAATTTGTCCCAAAACTTTTGAAAAAACCTTTCCAAAAATTGGATGTAAACTTTGGATATCTGTCTGAAACTATTTTCTTAGGCACCCCATGTATCCTCAAAACTTATTTCATGTAGATTTATGCAATATTTTTTTCCTCGTGTGTAGTCTTTATTGGGATAAATGTGCATCCTTAGTCAATTTATCCACCACCACCATGATGGAGTCATGGGAAGCTTAGTAATAAAATCCGCTATACCTACTTCCCACTTCCAATGGGAAATGGTTGTAATAGCCTAGTTGAATGTCTATATCCATATGTCACCTTCTGGCATTATAAACACCTATATATATATAATCAGCTACTTATTTCTTCATTCCGAGCCAAAAGTATTGGTTTCTTACAACTGCAATAATCAATTTATTTTGGGTATCCTAGGTGCCCAACATATGGCACATTGTGCATTTATCTCAAAACTATATTTTTTATCTCTCTTGAATTTGACACATATACCTTACCTTTGTACATGAGTATTCCATTCTCTTTCAACTCATAATCTTTAAATTTCTGTTGAAAATTACCTTGTTGTAATGTTTCTTTTATTTTCAAATAATGTTGACATGAATTTGCATCTTCAATAATTTTATCTTTTAAATATTTTATGTACATGTTGATGAATTCCATATGCATCTCATGTGATCTTCTAATGAGTGCATCAACCACCTGTTTTTCTTTTCCTTTGATATGTTTAATTCCAAAGTCATAATCATTAAGAAATTAGAGCCATCTAGTTTGTATGGCATTTAATGTGGGTTGTCCAAACAAATGTTTCATACCACAGTGGTCTGTCCTTAGCTCAAATATTATCCTCATGAGGTAATGTATCCACATTTTCATCACATGAACAATGGCTACGAATTCCAAGTCATCTGCAATATTTAATATTGGTGCACTTGCGAAAATGTCTTTCAGTTGTTGAAAGCTCTCTTCACACTTGTAAGTCCATTCAAATTTCACTCCCTTCTTTTGCAAATAAGTGATTGGGCTTACAATCTTTGAGAGTTATTTTATGAATCTTCAGTAATAACTAGAAAGACCCATGAATGATCTGAACTTTGTCACATTTCTTGGCGTTGGCCATCTACTAATGGCCTCTATCTTCTCGAGATCAACTACTATCCCATCGGCTTAAATAATATGCCCCAATTAGAGAATCTTCTTTTGATAAAAGATGCACTTATCTTGGCATACAACTTGTTCTCTTTTAAAAATTTTATCACCATTCTCAAATGTTTCTCATGTTATTATTTTGTATTTGATTAGATAAGTATATCATCCACGAATACAATCACAAACTTGTCCAAGTATTCCATGAACACTCCATTCATCAGGCACATGAAAACAACAAGGGAATTCGATAGCCCAAATGGTGCTACCATGAATTCATAATGCATGTATCTTGTTCTGAATGTTGTATTGATGATATATTCTTCCTTTATCCTCACTTGGTGATTACTTGATATCAAGTCAATCTTGGTTTTTTCAACCTTTCAACCGATCGAATAGATTTTCAATCCTTGGAAAAGGATATTTGCTATTTATGGTGACCTTATGCAACTATATTAAGTAAATACATATCCTTAAGGTTCCATCTTTCTTCTTCACAAAAATCACTAGGGCTCCCCAAGGTGGTACACTTGGGAATATATACCCCTTCTTTAAGAATTTTTCAAGATGCATATCCAACTCTTTCAATTTCGGTATGCCTATTCTGTAAGATGTCTTGAACATTGGGAAAATCTTGACACCAAATCAATAGATAAATCAATGTCTATCTTTGGTTGTAGTCTTGGGATTTTTTGAAGAACATATTCAAAGTCCCTCAAGACTATATTGTTGATTAAGGTTGGTTGTCATTGATGTCAACCCTTGAAGAAATCCCCACAGCACAAAGGTTTGGGTAATGGATCCAATATCGTTTGATGTAAAGATGACTCATTTGTCTTGTCATGGTTGATAAGAAGTAAATATGGATGAACTCCAAAGTGGTCCCCTTATGGTGAAAGCCCTCACGGGAAGACCCTTTACAGAGTAAGAGAACCCATGCTTAATTGTGGAATAATGAGATGAATGACAATGAATTTGTTAGTTAAACTATCCTATATGGATATTTCTTGTCATTCCATTTCTAGTGGTATGTGGAATGTCACATAACTCCTCACGGTTAGAGAGTTATGGCCATGAGAAGTTCGAGACCCCAGGTTTGGGCAATGGACCCAAGTTTGTTTGATGGATAACGGTATGATTTATGATATATTTTCAGATAATAATATTCTATATGGATAGTACATGTCATTACATTTCTGGTGGTATGTGGAACGTCACATNATAATAAATTTAATGGAGAAATTAGAAGTGGGTTAACCCTAAAATAAGGAAAGTGGGACCAAGTGACCTAGAAGATGTTTTTAAGGAAGCTACTTGGAGAGTATAAATAAGAGGCAAGGCTCTCTCATTTTAATAACACTTGAGCATATTGAATATATATAGGTGTCTAAGGTAACCAAGGATATCTAAGCTGAAATTCTGAGGGAAGGTGAAGGAAAGAAGGCCGAAATGCAAGGAAGGATAAATTCTTTTGATGGTGTTTTCTAAGGTATGTTATTTACAGGTCATCTCACCATTTTAGCTATAACTTTTTTTCTATAATGATTCAGACCCTAAAATTTCTATGCCATTGATAAAAACA
>JASDQU010735102.1:13096-31399 GCA_032191745.1 Picea mariana
GGATTGAGATCCGTCTGTAATCTCCATTGGCTGAATAATAAGATGACCGATACCTATGCTTGGTGGACGTAGCCCAACATTTGGGTGAACCACGTAAATTGTTGTGTCTTTGTTGCTTGCATTTGTATTGTTTGTCTTATTGGTAATTGTGTTTTCCGCATTAACAATTACAACAGAATAAGGGTTGGGACTCGGTATGGAAATTAGTGGGAAACACATAGTAGTTGGACCCATAGATGGTGATAATTTCGGAACAAATTCACTTTCTTCGGGATCTAAAAACACCAAAATGACCAAAAATCCCTTTCGAATACATAGAGGTGCCACTTCTGAATAACAACGGATTCCAAGGACATGAACACGACATTTTCATGAATTGAGAGAAAAGACTTATGGAAAAAAAAGTGTCGAGCCTATTCACTACCAATAAGAGATATGTAATGAGTAGCATCCACAAGATGCTAATCGGAGTTGGAATGGAGGTCCATTCCAGTGGGAGGAGAGTGAGAGCTAGATTACAATCCTCTATGTGGTCAAAATATCCAAATCATGCTAAGGCATGGAGAGGGGTTGAAGACTAAGAGATTTGAATACTATGGTTAGTGACCAAGATTAGTGGGTGCTTTAAGGAAGGACGTGGGTTTAGGGATTGTTTTGTGTAAATATCTCAAAACTCATAAATTCATTTTGCAAAGGGGGGTTTCCTACTGTCAAGAACATAGCTCTAAGTAAATTGGATGTGGTAAGGAATATATCCTTGAATACCTCTATAACTCCTTGTTGTATGGACGCCCCAATTTTTATAATTCTTTTACTTTTATTTTTGTTACTTGATAAGGTTTTAGACAAAAAAATTGGTAAAAAATTTCATACCCATTCCAGTCGAGATTGGAATTAAATGTTTTTGGTTTTTGATGCTACAATATTTACACGGTCTATGAATATAGATCCATCTCTAATGTGACACACTTCTACCCTTGTAAATCTCAATATCATATAAAAAAGGACCCTAATAGCCCCATTCTTGAATGGCAAGTTCTTCATTTCAAATTCTTCCCTACCTTGTGTTGGATGGCTAACAATTGCATTTGTGGCATTAAGTACTAATACCCTAAAAGGGGATGGGCTTGAAATCTTTCACATGCATTTGATTTGGTCTTTTGGTGTGCGCTGACATTTACAATTACAAAGATTGAGATGGTATTGAAATTGTATTTTAGTTGTATTACAAAGAGAAGATTGAAATGGTATTTCAGTCGCATGTGTGTTTGCAGGATTTATGAAGTTTGTGTATTTCCCAATAGCATACAGTAAAATAGAAGGTTGTAAGCAATCAGCTATTTGCAACTACAACAACCTTGAGGTTTCTAGCCACAATATATCTGACAGATGTAGAGGCACTACATCAATTACATCTATACTTGGAAGAATTTCACCCTAGGGTCTGACGATGGATTCTTTGATCAATTTCAATGGAAAAAATAGTTCTAATCGTATGAACAAATTGGATATTTATCTCTTGGCGATAGTTCCTCAAGCAGTTTGAATCCTAGAGGAGCAGGTGAAGGTCTTGGTAGCTCACTTATCTTTTATTTATTATGTCTATCATTTTCTGGTTAATATTTAACCATCATATTGTATGATCTGATCTGAATGAAAATAGAACAAAGATAAAGAGGACGGAGTCTACAAATACAAATTTGTGAGTCTAAATAAGAAGGTAAGCTATGTTATTAGCCCTTATTCTATTTTCACCTTATTGATGTAAATATAAAGTTATCAGGTAATCTATGTTATTAGATATGATTCCAATGAGGCACAACTTGTTTCGAAGACCATGGTCTTGGCCGCTTCATGGAGCTTGATTTGGTCAAGAATAAATTGCACCCAGGCTCACTTTTGCATTCTCCCCTAAGACCTCAACAACCAAAACTTTGTCCAGAATATGATGGAGATGTGTTAGTTCATGGAAAGGATTCAAACCAAGCTAACATGCTAATGATTTTCTCTCTATTTTCTTGAGAAAAACCAAAGGAAGCTTACACATTTTAGTATGACTAACACCTCATATACCCACTTGTTGCAACATATTATATGCTCTATTTCCATCTCCCAGCGCCTTATGATGGAGGGTCGGACTATGATGTTTAGGATGGAGTTGATCAGGGATAACGATGGGGAGGGTGATAGTTGTGGGGAGGTGGCGAGTCGGTGAGGAGGTGGAAAGCTTGGACATGAGAATAAAAATTTTCTATTATAGATCCTCCATTGCAGCATTGTCGAAGCCATTGTTGTAGGGGCAGTCGTGCAAGCTTGAATCGTAGGTATTTATTTTTACATAGGCACAAGAGATACCATAAATGAAGGTATCTAGTGTTTTCCCATAAAACTTCACTTTAGAGAGATTTGCTAATAATTCCATACAATTATTCGATAATTGATAAACTATGCTTGTAAGGTTGTCATGGATCAATCATAATTGATTGTATAAAGGATCTAGACTAGCCTTCCCACGAAAACTTGCACCACCCTTCCCATAACCTACATGCAATTGAAAAAATGTAAAATGTAATAAGTATATAAAGCAGTGATTGTAGGCGGCTCCAGGCTGCTTCAGACATCAAATGCAAAGGAAAATTTAGACATTCACATCAACTGTAGTTTCTGACGAATGTGACAATGTTTCATTAATGACAAACCTATAATTCATCTAATGGATTTTTTTTTTCTCTTTTTAAAATTATTTTAAAAGTATGAAAATTACGGAGAAAATATTTCTTTCCACTAGGGGATAAACAGTCCCATCAATCATCAATCATGATAAATAATCCCATCAATCATCAATCATGTTTGACCAATAATAAATTCAATTTTTGGAATTTTATAAAATATTAAAAGTATTTTAAAAAAAAATTTAAAAATAACAAAAAAAAAAAATAATAATAACATGTGAGGTCAACTTAGGTAATAGGTGGTTAACTATCGTTGACCATGGGGTGAAAGATAGAGTCCCTGGCCAGAGGCAAGGACTAATAAGAAGCACCATTTAGTTATTATATACAGTGTGAGGTTGGAATTAAAATTAAGAACCACCATTTTGTTATTATACATAAGAACCACCATTTTGTTATTATACACAATGTGAGGTTAGAAATTTCCATTTACACACTTATTATCATCACTTATATGGATTATATACTTTTGTTTATCATAGTAATTTTATTTCATGAATAAATATTTTTTAAAATATTAAAATTTATTTTTATTAAATTTAAAGATAAAATTGTTATTTTCATTTAACTATCTTATAATTTAAAATTAATTTATATTATACTTTAGAATCTAAATCTTAAGAGTATTGAAATCAAATTTAAATAAAGTAAGTATCATATTATAGTAAATTCACTAGCAAATTCCAATAAAATTCCAATAATAACAATATTGGATCCAATAATGTTAATATTAGTTTTGAATACTCGCACATTTATTTAAGTATGATATTACATATCTTTTTTTTTTGTAAGTGAGTATAGGAAACTATATTATTGCAAAAATATTATGATACAAAAAAGGGGGGGCCTCCTGGTCTGCCTATTAGAAAACCAAACTAGAGGTTCCCGAGTTGCGCTTACTGATATATATGAGGGGAGGGATTGGTCTTCCACCAGGGGAAACCAAGCTAGACCCACCATAACCAATTTTAAAAGGGAAAGCAACATTGAGATAAAAAGAAAACGTATGCTACACCAACCTACTAGGCCTGAGAGGGTCGCGACCAAACTAACCATTCACTAGTCTAGGAAAATGATGTTTTTCTCCTCGCCATCTGCCTGGCTCTTGTTTTCCTCCTTCTGAGGGATCGTGCGAGTCTTCTTGATGTGGGTTGGCGCACCATTGCCATCGGCTGGTGTGATATCCATGTGGTGGACATAGCGCAGATAAAGGTGAAATTGAGAAGCCAACTGCTCCAGCTTAATTTATGGTTCTTCTCGACCTCAACCAATAGTTTGGTAATGGTTTCCAAGCTGTTGATGCTACTCAGGATTTCTTCCAGCATTTTCTTGAGTTCCTTGTTATCCTCCCGTCCGACTTCTTCTGTTTCCAAACTCACTTTACCAATCATCATCTTAGTTAGCCACACCATATCCATTGTTTTATGGTAGAGGGTTTCCCTGGGTTGCGTGGCCCCCAGATCAGTTACCCAGTCTACTTCATGTGCCAGTGCATCCCATGCTTTGCCTTTGCTTCTTTCTTTTATTTCCTTTTTCCAGTGGGTAATGGTCTCTTTTCCTTTCAGCATTACCAGAGTTTGGAAGGTGCCCTCCGCCTCTTTTTCCACCTGCTACATTCTTAACATCCATCGTGGACTATTCGAGACTTCCTTTCCAAGGGGGTTCCTCTTCCTATGTGTTCGCTTCATTCGCACCGTCCCGTTGGGTCTGTCATAGGTCCTTTGTTGTTTATTCATCCTGTACCTCCCTTCACAGAG
Source organism: Picea mariana (assembly GCA_032191745.1). Lineage (NCBI taxonomy): Eukaryota > Viridiplantae > Streptophyta > Pinopsida > Pinales > Pinaceae > Picea > Picea mariana. Next base: position 17,586 of record JASDQU010735102.1, read on the forward strand.
ATTCTTTCTTTCCCTGTCCTTCTATCTGTGGTAGTCCCTGATGTTGCCCTCCTTCTGTTTGTGACTATTTTTGTTTTCATTCCTCTTATTGGGCTTATCCTATTGTGATCTTGTCCTTCCAATCATGGATTTCTAGTAGTGGTAATCACTCTTGGTCTTTATTCTGGTTGAGGTTCATATGATCATGATGACTCGCCTTTTATCCTTGTACGGGTCCCTACCCCTGCTCTTATGAGATCCTACTGTGTTGCTCTTTGTATATGTAATTTGTCATGGAGGGTCGGGTATGGGCCATGTCACTCCCTCATGCCTTACGTCATTCATTATATGTGGTTTGTCATCTGTCCTTTCCCTCTTGCTTTCTTCGCTCCTCTTTCTGTCACTAGAGTCTTGTTGTCGTACTCTCGCCTGATGTTGATGTTGATCCTGCATGTTGATTGGTGACCGAGTCTTCAGCAATCATATCCTGCATGGGTCCTGCATGCATGTCGCTGGGCCTTGCACTGCCCTTCTCGATGTGACCTTCCTTGCTTAACCTACCTTCATGATCTTTTGTCACTAGTTGGGTGCAGTCTTTTCTGAGTTGACCATTCGGGATGTTGATCCAGGTAGTTTCTAGTTCCAGACCTTCCTTATCTACCCCCTCATTGGCTATTCTGTCCGCTAGGCCATTTGTTGACCTGCGGACCTAGCACAACTCCACTATGTTCATAATTTTCAGATTCTCATGGATTTTCTGTATGAAGAGGGCCAGGCGCCAGTGTCTCTAAACCTTGCCCACTATGGTGCCATTATGGAGTCTCTTCGTCGTTTTTATGACTAGGGTGGAATCGCCTTCCACGATTGTGTTTTTCATCCCCTCGCGCCTTAGGATTTCAAGGCCAAGCTCCAGGGCTCCAAATTCCACTGCATTGTTGGTTGAGTTTCCCATACTCCCAGTGAACAGTGGGATGATGTTACCACCATTGTCTCTGATCACCCCTCCCATCCCTACCACACCTGGGTTGCCTTTTGTCACTCGATCAAAATTTAGTTTGAGGGGCACCAAAGGGGGGGGCATCCAGTTGTGGTCTCCTATTTGGAGTTGCGGATCCCACACAACTGTTGCGTTGTTGCGTCCATCATTTAGGTGAAAAAAATCTAGGATGTGGGCATCCTGGTCAGTGATTTGCGTTGTTTCCTTCTTGCAGTTGCAACTCTGCATTGTTTCTCGTATTTTTGATATTATTGCCTCCTTGAGCTTCCCTTCTGGTAGGATTTCATTCCTAAAGATGCACTGGTTCCTTTCTTTCCATATTTCCCAGATTATCATCCCCAACATTAGTTCCCAACATAGGTTCACCATTTCATTTTTCGTTGTAACTCTCATTCCAATTGTTGATGGTTGTGCTAATGTTGCCTCGGAACCTATTGAATTGGCGATATATACCAGCCACCCAGTCCCATGGCTCTTATGTGTAACTGCATTCGTTGAGGAGGTGATTGGTTGTTTCCTCCTTATCTTGACAGAGGTGGTAGCAAGAGGGACCTATATAACCCCATTTCCTGAGATTTTCCCAGGTTAGAATTCTGTTGTGGAGTACTAACCATTCGAAAAATTTGATTTTTGGCCATTGGGGGTTGCACCAAATATTTACCCATTGTTGCGTCGAGTCCTCTTGATCCTGGTCTACGATGTAATTCTTAGAATATGATGGATGTGCTCATTTTACCATAGACAATATCACTATTGTCACCCAACCATAGGCCGAAGCCACCCTCCGAGCACCTTAACCTTGACAGAGAATCATTACGGAAGCAAAACCTAGGCTAGATATCCAAAAAAAGGGTAGCGCATCTTCTTCCAAGGATAGCGCACCAAACAAGAGCTGATCAGATAGTCCAAACCATAACCAAGAAATAGTCCAAGCCATAACAGAATCTGCTAGCTGTAGCAGCTGCAACAACAACTCTCCTCCAGACTTGCACACAAAACTGCCCAACTGCAGTGCGCACAAGTGTGCTCTGCAGTTCTGAGAATGCTAGCCAGAATGAAGACTGGCCTCCTGTATTTATACTAAATCTGGCAGAATGTCAGGGCCGACTTCTCATTCTGGGTACTAATTCTTTAGTATATAATATTTCTTCTAGTCGACTTCTTCTCTTGGAGGCTAATAACCTAATACAAGTTACCCTCTTGAGTCGACTTGTCTTCTAGGGTTATTAGCCAACTCATTAGGGTTTTGTCTTGCTTCCTAGAATATTATATTCTCGTCAATTTTACACGTGGAGGTAAATACCTCCTGCAGCTACCATAATATCAACACTCCCTCCTAGCTAGGGAGGTATTGAAGGTAATGGTCTTGACCACAAACATACCATTCACCCGATAGCATCAACATAGTCGTATAGACTATCTCATGATTAGATCATGAGCACCATCACTATTGATGTCATCAACTGCATCATCTCTCGAAACCATACTCTATATGAGTAATAAAACATGGTGCTGGATAAGTCACTCACTCCATAGAGTGACACAAGAACCATTCTTCTAATCCGGACATATGTCCTAGAAGAATAAACGTCCTGGACCATTTTTCGTCTGGGAAATTTATGTCCATTGATCATCCATCTAGTTGATAATCATTTCCAACACTTCTGATAGTATTCAAGAAAATCGAAATAATATCATTCAATAGAACACAACTGTGTCTATCCATAGTAGTACTCAACTACAATTCAGTGGTACACTACCACACCAAGTAGCACACAGATACTTGATCATTGACGTGTATTCATGCAATCAGTGGAACACAATCCACCACAGTAGCATACATCTACTGTCCAGAGACATACAGTCTCCATAACAATCATCTGATATCAACCTACACAGAAAACATTGTTATGATATAAAATGAAGCATATGCCCTCAGAAGGTCAAACATCAATGATGAGCTATCTGGACTATTCTTCTCATGCAAGAAAGAATAATTGTCTTGATTTCTGAGTCAGGACCATTCCCCACCCTGGGCCATTTCTCTAACACTAAACAAAGTGCAACCTGGAGAGAATGAGTATGCCCTAGGGAATGCATGTCCCTGATTGTTGAACCTGGACCATTACCCACCTTGGGCCATTCCTCCGGCACTAAACAAAGTGCAACCTGGAGAGAATGAATCTTCCCTAAGGAATGGTTGTCCAGACCATTTCCTAAGGAAATGATTGTCCTGCACCAACCTCCAAAACAGACCATTCTTTGAAACTGCTCACAGCTGTGAGCTTCGAAAGAATGATTGTCTGACGAGGCAGGCCAGTCTTCTTGAGTAACCCTCAAGAAGAGAGATTTCTGTAGACCATTCCCCATGTTAACCACAATGGGAAATCATTATCTATGGTACATCAGCAATCCATTGAACCATTTTCATTATGAAAATGACCATTCGATCTGGACCATTTTTCGAACTGGAAAATGCATGTCCGTCAGAATTATAAGACCACTTTCTGAAGTGGAAAGGAACTGCTCATTCTAGACCATTTTTCGAACTGAAAAATGACTTTCCATAAGCCAATAACACATCAGTGCTCCCTCCCAACCTAGGGGTCATCTCTTCCTTTTTCAATAAGGAAGTCATCTCCACGAGCTCCATCTTGAGTTCTTTCATCTTGGACAGAAGCTTTACCAAAATGTTTGCTTATCTGCTCATCTTTGGAGATGTACATTGGAGAACCACTTTCTCCTTTCTGGACTTCATCATGGAGAATGTAATGCTTGATCTCAAATGTACTTTGTTCTTTCTGGAACATTGGTTTTCTATGAAGGCTTCATATAGCTCTTATCAATAAAGTATATCATTGTTGGATTCCTCTTTGTTTCCTGCTAGCTCATAACATTGTGGCAAGAGTCAAGCTGGAGCATATCCAAGTGGTACTTCTTCTACCATCATGAGAGTTTGTCATGGATTTAGCAATCCATCGTCCTGAGCTTCTGAGTAACCATTCTGATACAATATCTCTGTTATAGAAAGTCTTCACCATGCTTATGTTGTGCATTGGAGGTTCTCCACCAAGTTGTCTTCTTCCATCTGCATACAAGGGTCAATTTATCTTTTACCTCAAAGCCTTGAGGTTTCTCTTCATACACTCTTTGTTCAATTGTTCTAGAGAATAGTATCTGCATTCATCTGATGTAAACTCCAACCCATGGATATTGCGGACGATATAATGGCTCATGTAGAGGTATGTCTGGTTCACTGGAACAAGCAATCATCATAGTCTTCTCCTTCCATTTGGGAGAACCTCTAGTTTTGGATCTCACAATGCTTACATTCATAAGTCTTATGTACATTGTTCTTCATAACACTTTTCATCAGGCTGGTAATCTTGTGATTCTCGATACAATGACTGGTTGTTCTAGATTTTCTTTCTTTCTTGGAATCTTCATGTTCTTCCTCATGTTTTTCTTTAGCTCTTGGGTCCATGGAGTTTTCTATAGATTTCATGCTCTGAATAATCCAACTTCTTCCTTTCATCATAGGATCATGGATGTGGATGGACAACCAGAGATACTTTAAGTCTTGTTTTCGAAGAAGGCTTCTTCTAAAGTAAAACTGAACATGTACTACTTTTCATGGCTGCTATCATGGACATATACTTCATCCTCTTCAATGGATCATAGGATTAGGTCCCTCCTAATCCTTGATTTATGTATGAATGCATGCTCTTATTTTGGAATATATAATCGGCTCCCTCCATCTAACAGAGTCCACGCTTCCATTTGTATCCTTAATGCAAAGTGTCATAAGTCTTTCTCCAATTTCCTTTTGATTGTTGACTTCTTTCTGTCTTTACTTCTTCTATGTCTCTTTAAGATTGATTCTGATTTCATCTTATCTTGCAGTTGTTGCTTATGTAATAAATTTGACATGAATTGTTTGATGTACTTGATCCTTTCATGTGTATTTTCTTGTCTTGTAGTCATAATGACAACAATCCTTATCTTGTTGTTCTTCCATAGGTATAGTTTCTCTTGGAACATATTATCTTCTAAGAAATAGATATACAAGATATGTACAGAGACTATGAAAACAAGGTATGTACAAGAACTATGAAGAATATTGTTACCTTGTCTTTAGAAGAAGAAGTCTGTTTTATCCTGCTTGGTCTTCCTTGAGGCTTTCCTTTCTTCGATAACTGATGCTTCGTGTGTCTCCTTCCTTTTCTTCATCTTGCGACAAATCATCCCATGTCTTGGGAATACCATTGAGTACTATGTTTACCAATTCCTTCTCTGAAATGATCTCTTCAATAGCTTATATTTGATCTCTTAACTGAGAGATTCTCACAAAGTATGATGTTATGTTGTCATCATCATTCATCTTCATATCATGGAGCTCATTCTTCAGACTCATTACTTGTCATTGTTTCTGACTGAGAAGAGGTTTGTTAGGGAATCATACATCTTCTTCGATGAGTCAAGATGGGAGATGTAGGGTATCAAGCGGTATTTTATAGAGTCCATTAAGATACTCATGGCATTGATTTCATCGTCTTTGAACTTCTCCATAACTGCAACATTTTGCAGTTCCTTCTCTTTTCCTTCTTCAAACTCTAGTTCCACGATCTTTCCTTTCACGATATCCAACACTTTATTCTTGGCAAGGATGAGTTCAATCCTTGTCTTCCACGCTCTGAAGTTAGAAGCTCCATCTAACTTGTTTTCTGACTTCATAAGTCATGGCTGCTTTGACTTGGTCAACCATAGATTTGACCAAAACCTCAAACTTGACGCCTTGGCTTGCTGAGAGTACCAGGAGATGCGCTAGGTTGAGGCACACTGGTCTATCTGGATATTAGGTCAATCCCTTCACTTAATGTGCCTCAACGAGAGGATTAGGGTTTCTGCAACTTCACCTGCTAGTAACCCTAGCAACAGTGCTTTTTTTACTGCTCCTGCTAGAAACCCTAGCGACAGTTCTTCAACAAGCTTAATATCCTTATGGCTATGCTTCCTTCCAGCAGTTAGATTGAATGAAGGGGGTGTGGGCCCATAACCTGTTATAATATGATGGATTTGCTTGTTTTACCATAGACAATATCACTATTGTCACCCAACCATAGGCCAAAGCCACCCTCCGAGCACCTTAACCTTGATAGAGAATCATTCCAGAAGAAAACCGTAGGCTAGATAGCCAAACAAAGGGTAGCGCATCTTCCTCCAAGGATAGTGCACCAAAAAAGAGCTTATCAGATAGTCCAAACCATAACCAAGAGATAGTCCAAGCCATAATGAAATCGACTAGCTACAACAACAACTCTCCTCCAGACTTGCGCACAAAACTGCCCAACTACAGTGCACACAAGTGTGCTCTGCAGTTATGAGAATGTTGTCCAGAATGAAGACTGGCCTCCTATATTTATAATAAATATGGCAGATTGTCAGGGCCGACTTCTCATTCTGGGTACTAATTCTTTAGTATATAATATTTCTTCTATTCAACTTCTTCTCTTGGAGGCTAATAACCTAATACAAGTTATCCTCTTGAATCGAATTGTCTTCTAGGGTTATTAGCCAACTCATTAGGGTTTCTTCTTGCTTCCCAAAATATTCTATTCTCGTCAGGTTTACATGTGGATGTAAATACCTTCTGCATCTACCATAATATCAACAGTAATGACATGCTTCTTTTAATTTTAATTCCCCACCATTTTCCCTACCCCACCTTAATTGATCCTCATCCTCTGAGACTGCATTCTGGAGACCAAAAATGATAGAGAAGGTTATGATACAAGCTGATAAATGAGGCTAGTCCTCCTTGCTTGGTATCGTGTAAAACATTGCTAGGATCCTACGGGAAGAGGAGAGTAACGTCTGTCCCTATCGTGGTTGAGAGACAAGAAAAGCTTGTGTTTCATAGCATCGTGGTCTAGCTCGGGTGTGGCTAGTGGTAAATCCATTTGGAGTGACTGAGCCTACGGTTGGGTGGAAACGAGCACCCCTTCCAGTAGTCGCTTCACATTTTCTGATTCTAATAAGTCTTTCTCGACCTTAATTGTTAAGTTAGAATGATGAATGATTTCTTGGCTTTTACACACACACACACACACACACATATATATATATGCATGTATAAACATCTCTGTGTGAAATAGCTATGTTATGTGTATGCTTCCATCTCCTTGGGAACTCATACTTCCCATTGATACACTGTATGCCCAGCTTCACTCCGGAGGGCTTCCCGGGCATAAGTCATAAAATGGTCGAGATAGGAAATGTCGTGTAGACCTTAAACCATCCATCTGAAGAGAATACTCTCCCCTAACCCCCGTTCCGTGTGAATTTCCATACCCAAGTCCCTAACCCATTTGGGGTGAGAACTCAGGAAAATAGTGATAGAAAGATACCGAAAGGGAAAGGTTTTCCTTGTTCGAAGGACAGACAGACAAGATCTGTCTGGAAGGAGCCAAGGGTTGTCATGGTCATTGGCTATGAGAAAGAGTGCACGATTTAACCCCTCTAGCCCCTCGGATCCATGATTTATGAGTTCGCATATTGGGAATATTATGGGTTGGTGCGACCAAAAACCTCTGAAACCCGAAGTCGCGAAGTAACGTGGATTGTTGATATATGGATCCTTTGGGACCCACCTTGACCATTGTATCTACGAGTTTGGAGTTCATGCACAGGGAGAGAATGAATCTCGTTCGTCGGATCTATACGCGGAGGACCATATCCATCAGAGCCAGAGAAGCGCGAGTCGTTGATTTGGTGCTCCGAAATATCAGTATTTCGGGAGTCAAGAGAATGGAGGTGAATCATATCGGGAGTTCTGATACGCGAAATCTCGACACGATCTGGACTGTCATATCGTGGAAGAATTGGGACGATCTGTGGTGAGGAGATATCATCATTTCAGATATCGGGGGAAGGGAGGTAAGTGACCCTCCAACTTCGTGAAACACGAAGTCCCGATAAGCGCTTGAGGTTGAGCCCCGAGTCACAGTCGATGATCATATGAGGGAGGAGATAGCAAGAGTTAGGCCCCTGTCAGGAGATCAGAGATCGAGAGAGTTGAGGTGACTCACACACAAGGACCTGATCCATGATTTTACGATGCTCCTTTTAGTTAGGCTTGTGGTCACGGGTAGTGGTCACGTGGAGTGGGCTTGTGCCTGGTGCTTGTTCTCGCAGGAGAACAAAAGACGAAAGGTTAGAGTCTTTACACTATATAAGCTCCTTCAGAAGGGTGGGTGTGTTACAAATTGGTATCAGAGCATGGTTACAACACTTGTCCTGTTTGGGATCTTGGACGAGTTGCGTAAAGACCAAATTAAGGGGTTTAAAGGGAGATATCCTACCTTATTCCCTTCCTAAAAATTATGGTTAAGCCCTTAATATAGAAAATAATGAAATCTTATTGTTGTGTGTGTATGTATTTAAGAAATGTGAATTTATGTGTTGGTTATGAACTAATATAATGTTACTTAACAACAAGTGTTTTGTCTGCACTCAAGTGGTCGATCAACCATGGGAAACTGCAATCATATAGAATGGTGATGCACCACGAAGTGGGGGATGGATCCCACAATAGAGATGAAGATTCTGATGAGAGGAGGGCAGTAGAGACCTCTCTGGACCTGACTGAGACTGTGAGGAGTCTCATGGCTGAATTACAGAGCTGCAAGGCCGACAATGAGAGATTGATAAAAGAGAAAGAGAAGAAAACATAAATTAATGCAATCTTGCTACGGAGTTTATCCGACATACAAAGGCAACTGCAGCATGGACCTGACACTAGTCATGTGGACCGATGACAAACAAAGAGGAGTCGAAGTGCACCTGAGATATGGAAACATGGCCCTTTAAGTGGTCGCACTAGGAGGAGTATCTCGAGAAAGGTCCAACCTGGAGATAGGGGACAAGCGTCAGACAAATCCTCTAGAAAGGAAACTCAAGACTCAGAGGGATCTTCTAGTAGTAGAATTAGTTCACATTCTAAAAGAAAACAAAAGAAACGAAAGCATTGCAAAATTCATAATCTCGAAGAATTTAGGAAGGCCAAACCACCCTCTTTCGACAGTGAGATTAAGATAGGAGAGAAAGCGGAGGCCTGGCTACTTGGACTAAAAATATATTTCACAGTCCATGACCTTTCTGAAAACTTGAAGGCCCGAGTAGCCACTTTCAACCTGAATGGAAAGGCTTCCATTTGGTAGGAAGACCTTAATAATGTAAAAGGGATTCATGAAGAGGACCTATCTTGGGAACGGTTTGAGAAATACTTCAGGAAGAAGTATTTGCCGGAAAAATATTTCGACGAGAAGACTAAAGAGTTCAATGAACTCAAGCTGGGGCAACTCACCATAGAGGAATATGTCAGCAGATTCCTTGAGTTGTTGAGGTATGTACCCTACACAAAAGTAGAAAAGGAAAAGGTGCAGTGATTTATCAGTGGGCTACCTAAGGACTATCAGAACAGAATTGAGTTTGACGAGCCAAAGACCTTATAAGACACTATCTGAAAGGCAATATATTGGTATGAACATCTTGGGCTTCAGACAGAACCTCGTGAAGGCTGGAAGAAGAAGAATACTTCAAGGTTCCAGAAAAAGGGGTTTAGACCCCCAAAATTTAAAAACTATAAGAAGGATTCAAGGATGAGATTTCTTGCCCAAAATGTATGCCAGCAGAATTTCCCCTCCCAGAGTGGAAATAAATCTTTTGGAGCAACCCCAGGAAATAATGATAACCCAAAGAAAGAACCCTTGAAATGTTGGGGTTGTGGAGAAGAACATCTACTGAGGGGCTGTCTGCATAGACAAAAAAACAGTAGGAGAATTTACAACGTCCAAGAAGCTACCACCATCAATGATGTGGCCAGGAGTGTGCCACGAATTTATGCAATTGTGGATAATAAACAAGTCGACCACCAAGCTTCAGTGGTGGATATGTAAGGTATGATATCCAACCATCTAGTATCTATTTTAATTGACCCTGGTTCAAATTTGAGTTATGTGGCCCCTCAGGTTGTTGATAAGTGTAAATTACAACCACATAAACATGCTAAGCCATGGTTGGTATAGTTAGCCACTGGAACCAAAAGAAAAATAGCGGAGGTCATACCAGCTTTCCAATTCACTATGGATGGATTTCCCACCCAAGCTAACCTTAACATACTTCCCCTAAGATCATATGACCTGCTGATTGGTATGAACTGGCTAGCTGCATATAAAAATAAACTGGATTGTTACCAAAAAACCTTAGAATGTGTAAATGAAGAAGGGAGAAAGATAACCCTCCAAGGGATTCAAAATCATGTCTCACTGAGACAAATATCATCCCTTCAAATGAAAAAGTAATGTCGAAAGGGATGTCCTCTNGAGAAGGGACATTGACTTCTCAATAGAACTTGCACCTGGAGCGGTACCAGTATCTAGGACCCCCTATAGGATGAGTACACCTGAGCTAGTTGAACTCAAACTAGAGCTAAAGGAAATGATGCACAAAGGATACATCTGGCCTAGCGTGTCTCCATGGGGAGCACTAGTCCTGTTTGTGAAGAATAAATATGGCACATTCTAATTGTGCATAGATTGCAAACAACTCAATAAGGTAAACCTAAAGAACAAATATCCCTTACCCAGAATTGATGACTTGTTCGATCAATTGGGGGGTGCTACCATTTTCTCAAAGATTGACTTGAGATATGGATACCATCAAGTCCGAATCAAGGATGAAAACATCCACAAAACCACCTTCAAGACAAGATATGGTCACTATGAATTTGTGGTAGTACCATTTGGATTAACCAATACCCCTAACACATTTATGTTCTTGATGAACAATGTACTCAGCAAATTCCTAGACAAGTTTGTATTGGTTTTTATTGACGATATCTTAATCTACTCCAAGAATAGAGAGGAACATGAGGAACATCTTAGACTTGTACTTCAAGTGCTAAGAGAGCATCAGCTCTGTGCCAAATTTAGCAAGTGTGACTTTTTCCAGAAGAAAACACATTACTTGGGCCATGTCATATCTGAAGAAGGGGTAGCAGTAGACCCTGACAAGATCAGATCCATCATGGAATGGCCTACCCGAAAGGATGTTTCAGATATCAGATCCTTTATGGGTTTAGCAGGTTACTATAGGAAGTTTATAAAAGGGTTTTCCAAGATCGGTTGTCCAATCACTACCCTCCAGAGGAAGGGGGTTAAATTCATTTGGACACCGGAATGTGAAGAAAGGTTTTAGACACTAAAACATCTTCTAACCCATGTGCTCGTGTTGAAGATCATCGATCCTAATAAGGACTTCCTCATGTGCACAGATGCCTGCAAGGAAGGACTCAGAGGATTCCTTGTGCAAGAAGGAAGCGTAGTTTTCTATGAATCTCGAAAATTGAATGAACATGAAGTCAACTATGTGACCCATGATCTAGAGTTGGATGCCATAGTTAACGCTTTGAAAATGTGGAGGCATTACCTCCTGGGTAGGAAATTTTTACTTATGATAGACCACTGTGGATTGAGGCACCTGTTGGACCAACCGAAACTCAATGCTAGACAAGCTAGGTGGATGGCCCTCCTTAGCGAGTTTGATTTTGAAATCAAACATATGAAAGGAAAGAAAAATAAGGTGGTCGATGCCCTTAGCAGAAGTATGAAAACAATTCACCTAGCAGCGGTGACCACCTGTGAGAAGAATGTTAGAGAAAGAGTCAAGAATGCACAAGAAACAAATGCATTCTCCCAGACCGTGACCTCATACCTAGATCAAGAACCCATAGGGCTAAAGTATGAAGGCTACCAGATGCTAGATGGAGGTCTGTTGACTTACTGAAATAGGCTATATATTCCAATTTGTGATGACTTGAAGAGATTCATAATGGACGAATTGCACAAGAGACCATACACCGGCCATCCAGGCTATCAAAAGATGGTCATGGCCACCAGGAAACAATTCTATTGGCCTGGATTGAAGAAAGACATAGCTGAGTATTTAGCTTAATTTCTAGAGTGCCAGCAAGTTAAAGTAGAACATCGGCACCCAGCAGGATTATTACAACCTCTACCAATTCCAGAATAGAAATGGGAGACCATCTCCATGAATTTCATCACCAGATTACAAACATCGGCCAAGCAAAATGACGCCATCATGGTAGTAGTGGATAAATTGAGCAAGTCTGGTCATTTTATTCCCATCAAATCGACTTGCAAGGCAATAGATATCACCAACATATTCATGAAGGAGATATTCATACTACATGGAATGCCTAAGGAGATTGTGTCTGAGAAAGACACAAAATTTACTTCAAACTTTTGGAAATCCTTGATGGTTGGCCTGGAGACCAAATTATTGTTTATTGCAGCCTATCATTCTCAAACCGATGGACAGACAGAAAGAGTAAACCAAATACTATAAGACATGCTAAGGATGCATGTAATGCATCAACCTAAAAAGTGGGAAGATTACATGCCACTGGTGGAATTTGCCTACAACAACAGCTACCAAGAATCACCAAAGATGATCCCTTTTGAAGTCCTCTATGGTAGTTCGTGCAACACTCCAGTAAGTTGGAGTAATCCCATGAACAGAATTAGAATTGGAGCCGACATGTTGAAATAAATGGAACAACAAGTGATTCAGATAAAGAAAAATCTGAAAATCGCTCAAAATAGACAGAAAAGTTATGCCGATAAAAAGAGAACCCCCAGAGAATTGAAGACGGGATACCACGTCTATCTCAGAGTTAGGCCCAGGAAGAGTTCCCTAAGGATGGGATCTTGTGCCAAGTTGGCACCTCGGTATTGTGGACCTTTTGAAGTTCTATATAGAGTGGGACCTGTAGCTTATAGGCGAGCACTTCCTCCCACAGTAAAAGCACATAATGTTTTCCATGTTTCATTGCTGAAGAAATATGTACATGATTATAATCATATAATTGATTGGTCTGTGATCTAGGTGGAACTGGAGGGATAATTCCTGCCATAACCTCAATGCTTACTAGACAGGAAGAAAACCCCACTCAGGAGTCGGACCATTGCAGAGGTCAAGGTGCATTGGAAACACTTTGGCCCAGATGAGATCACATGGGAAATGGAGGATGCCATGAGACAGGCATACCCATTTTTGTTCACTTATGTCCATACAAGACATGTTAATAGATAGAACATCGAGGACAATGTTCCTTTAAGGGGGAGGGAATTGTGACACCTTGTTTCCCCCAGTTTGTAAATATAACTATAAATCGCCAAAAGACTATGGCAAACTTTATATGTGTGAATATTCATTCGATGGACCTTTTTTTTAAAGATAAATGAATTTGAACCCAATTGTTTACTAAGAAAATGGACAAGTGTTGCATGACTAATGGAACGGGGGTGTAATTAGAAAGACCATGAATTCTATACGATGAGAGGGTGAAGGGGACCAGGAATGGTTGCGTTAACCTTCACCAAACCAGTGCTTACTGGATTTAATTGCTAAGGACCAGAATCGTCCTTTGACCCAGACATGAATTACAATCAAGTTGGTGGGTGGGAAGACCTCCTCAAGAGTTAATGAGGGATAGGGTGTGTAAGCAATCATCTGTAACTCTTCCAGACTTGATCACTGACTGGGAATTTAGGCCACACGTGAACCTGTTTAAAGAGGTGAGAAGGGAAGGTGTGGTGGGCAGAGGGGAAGAACAAGCCTGCGAAGAGTGCAGAGACGGGAAGTGAATCTCGGGGATTCAAGGAAGAATGGAAAAACTAAGCAGAGAAGGTTATGATACAAGCTGATAAACGAGACTAGTCCTCCTTGCTTGGTATAGTGTAAACCATTGTCAGGA
>JASDQU010735103.1:0-10359 GCA_032191745.1 Picea mariana
ATATATATATATATATATATATATATATATATATATATATATATATATATATATATATATATATATCCAAGTTTTAATAATCAATATTAAGAAGGATATGTAAAAGGTTATTTTCTTAAATGGTTTATTTTAATTACTTTTCATGTAATTTTTATAAATTCTTATTTTTAGCTATGTTTTTCTTATAATTATCATTTTGGTTCTAATTTATCTTTGGATTTTTATTTTTATTTTCAATTTTCTTTTTGTATTATTGTGTTATTTATACTTATTTTCTATTTCTCATTCTCATTATCCAAAAAACACATTGATCAAGTTATATGAAGAATCATTACATAGTGAAATTTTAGTACAATTTCATAGGATTGTTGCAAACATCTTATCAAAAATCCCAATAAAGATATATAAGTGATAAACTTCTAATATACTTGATATATCATGACATATCTTATAGAATTTAGTTATAAAAATAGGAAAGATAAACTTCCATATACTTGGAAAACCACAGTATAATATTGTAAAAGAGATGTCAAATGATATTTGTAAAGAATTGGCTTTTGCTCCACTTGTTATATTACAAACATTTTGTATAGCTCCAGAAAAACTGGGAATTATTTTTATAAATTATTTTCTTACAACTTAAAATATACTCGAAAACATATCACTATGACATTTTCAAAACCACAATAACGTTCATAAATACCCATGCCATGATTTAGACTCTATGTTTTTGTGGGGATTTTTAAATGGGAGATAAAATATATTGATGATTTCTACAAATATATACAAATATGTAAATAACTCTAACATGTGCATGAAGTGAAGATATTGTTGAGCATGAGCGTCAAGCTCAACAATTCTTAATTGTTTGAAAAAAGTTAAGTCTTTCCAATATCGTATATTTTGTCTTGACATTCCACCTTTGTTCTTCTTTATCTCTTTGGAAAGAATATTAGAAAACTGATATGGCCCTGATAGTTGGGCACAAAACCCTCCAAACTTTCATGGAAAAGTATTGAAAATGAGATGGAAGTTCAAGTCCCAAACACTACTAGTATTATTATTGTTTCTGAAATGGCTTTTGATGGAAACTTTGATTAGTGATTCCCCATTGAGTAGCAATGCTTCCCATTGTGTTAAGTTCATGTAAAACATGGGGTCTTTCATTGAATTTATTTAATGGTGAACTTCTTTCCTTGGTGAAGAATATTCCCTACTTTCACAATCCAATATAGTGTTATGTTTTGTTGGTGTGTGGTTTTCAACTTGGTGTCAATGATCTAGTCCATTGTAGCTTTCTCATTGTAGTCAAGGTTTCGATTTGTAGTGGTGAAAAGTGTTTTTTAAGCAACTCCACATTAAATATAGAGTGTAATCTGAGTAAGGGTGGGAGATTCAATTCAAAATCATTGTCACCCATGACGTTGGTGATGTTGTAAGGTCTATAATAAAGTTTTTTGAGCTTCTTGTGGGGGCCTATGAGTTGTTTCTATAAATGCAACCATATCTTTCCACCAACCTAAAACTTGTGTGGAACCCAATATTGATTGTGTTGTTGCTTCTACTTTTGCATTGGCTTTCTACAAAATATCAAGAACTTCTTGTTGGATGCATTGGATCTATTCAACATATTGTTTTACTTTATTTGTGTCATAATGACCATGGGATGACACTTCCTATGATAACACAATGAGCATAGCTACATAAATTGGGAAAAAATAGTTGGAACATTGGACACCCATAAAAAGAATTATTGTTGATAGAATTGTGAAGAAACCTATTATAGCCATGTTAAACACATGGAAAGCTTTATCGCACATACATGGATGATTGGGGTTGTACATTTTGAGGATATGTAAAATCATCTTGTTGACCACATTTGTATGCCCAATAGTCTAGGGATGAAAGGAAATGGATTTGGTTATCCTTGTGTCCATCATGGAACAAAGGTTAGACCAGGAGATACTTAAGACCATGTTGTCCCTTTTAGAGACCATAATCTTTGGAAACCCAAAATGAACCCAAACATGCTCCAAGAATAGCTTATCCAATGGATTCCACTATGACATTCTTCTTGCAGGGTACTAAAATTACCAACTTAGAGAACCAATCAATAACCACAAAAAACACAATATTGACCATGATTGATTGAGTGTAGTGCATATTTGACATAAAATCCATGGAGACTAATGCCCACAACAATGTCTGCTTCTTGATTGTGAGCATATTGATTGCACGAGTAATGAATGATATAATATATTTGCTAACATCCTATTGGAAGTACTTGTACAACATTTCCACTATCTTTTCCATTCCAAAATGTCATGCCACCCCAATATAGTGTGCCTCTCACATCACCTTCTCACACTTTCCCAGAGGAATATAAAGAAGTTCCCAATTACATAGAAGTCCATCTTGATGGTGAAAGTTTGAAATGTTTTTACAATGGAACAATCTTTGATATGTACGAATGAAGTTGGAACCACTACCATATCTTTGGGGCCACTATGAATTCGTGTCTCCATCACAATTGATGATTTTGGTCAATGACACAACCAAAGACTTATTGATTTGTTTTCAACTCTATTGGCATTGCCATTATTGGACTTGATTTTCAAGTGGAACTAATAAAGGTATATGGACCACCTTTGATGGCATTTTGCAATTTTTCTGGAGTTTTCATAAATTCAAAAAGCATGTGGTTGGTGTGGATCACTATTTTCTTTCCTATAATATAATGCTTCCATTTTTTTCATGCATAGACAATGAAGTAAAGATCCTTATCATAGGTGGGGTGTTTATGATTCGAATGGCTGTTGTAGATTTGACAAAATGGGGATTGACCTTGAGAAGAAAAAAATATTCAAATACTCAAAGGTTGTATGTTGTGTCTCCTCATAAAACTTGGACATGGATCCACCATTAATCACACGGATTAAGAGGAAAAAATATGGGAGAACCGCAATATGAAATCATGGGAAACATTTGCAAGACTAAACATGTTATGAAACTCCATTAGTTCCTTAGGGATCACCCTATCATGAATGATTTGGATCTTTGTTGGATTCACATGAACACCATGCTCCTCCACAATTTATACTAGATATTAAATTATGTGCATGTTGAACAAAAACTTCTTCAAGTTGGAATATAGCATGTATTGCTGTCGCGTGCTGAGTACATGTTAATTATGTTTCAAATTCTCTTCCAAATTTTTGTTAAATATTAGGATGTTGTCTAGGAACTTTACCACAAATGATTTGGTGAAATATTTATAATATTTTCCACCATCCTCATAAACATTGTTGGTGCATTAGGATGAATAAAATGACCAAAAACACAAAGAAACCTTCTTTAGACTTGAACACTTCTTCCATACAAAAATTGGCTTGATTGGCACTTGTTGATACCCTAACTTAAGATCAATCTTGTTGAAAAGGTTAGTGTCTTTGAGATGATCATTAATCCATGTAATGATGTATCATTTATTGATTGTGGTTTTATTCGAGGATCTATAATAAATATAGAGTCACCATGTCTCATCCTTCTATCAAACCAACATAAATAGGATCTTGTAATGTGAGGAGATTGGATGAATTTTCCCATTTTTTATTATCTCTTGAATCTAGAATTTGATCTTATCATTCTCAATAAGAGAGTGTGTATACAAGGGCATGGCTAGATAGGCACTTAGATTCAAATCAGTTGCATTCTTTACTTGTAAGTGAAAATGTATTCATGAAGGTGAGGTGAATATATCTATCTATTTTCCACCAATTTATCTACCTATATCTATTGTGTAGAGTGACCTCTTGTAGAGGCCTTGGTGGTCACAATGATTTTCTTTACTCTGGGTTATAACTAGACTATGAAGAGGAAATATATCTCAATCTACATGATTATCTTTATCCATTATTTAACAGTGATTAGAGAGATTGCAATAGTTGAGGTTACCTTGGTACTCTATAGAGTCGATACCCCAAGGTAATAAAAACACTATGGGGCCTAGAGTGGTATATAAAATGACACTTCCACATATATGGTTATCCTAAATACATAAAATTCAAGTAATAAAATGTCACACAAAGTCTCAAAGTTGAAGGATTTAATGTTGTATTGGAGGGGACACCATTGATTGGCATGGATGTCTTATCCTTGGCTCAACCACCCAATGGTGTATGGTGGGAGGTGTGATTTCAATGGAAACACCATATTATTGATTGTAAGTTTTAAACCATAAAAGTGAAAAAATGAATACAAATTATTAAGTAAAATAGAAAGAACAACAATTTCAAATACACAATACACAAAGATTTACCCTGGAAACCCTTAACTAGGAAAACCAACAAACTTTAGAGTTGCATATCTATCTTATTCATTATATTCAGTTCACCATTCAAAATACAATGTGTATGTACGTTGTGGTATCCAAAACCTTAATCCTTTAACTTGGATTAGATTACAACTCTATATCCTTAACTAGAATTCGATTACAATTTCCCAAAAAATCATTGGCCAAAAAACCCAAAACAAGCCAAAAAGTGGACCAAAAAAACCCAAAATGTTTGGTTTGGGGTTCTTTCCCATAAATTTTGGACAGGGGGACCCTATTTGTCCCCCCTTTTGATCCCCCTACCATGCCCAATACATACAAACAAATGGTGGAGATAGCCATGCAAATAATATAACATGTTCCCAACATTGATGACCTTTGTAGAGATTAGAGTCTTTTGGATTTTGTTGTCAACAATGAAATGCATCAATGTCCCCTTCAATCACATCCATGAGTGGAAAAGGAACTCACCTTCCTTGGATGAATTTGGTTCCTCTAGTTGGACCTTTGTCGTGGTGATAGTAACATTGGGTTCCATGTCGATGATATATTTTTTATTATCCACGAGATCTCGTGGTGTCAAGGCTAAATCAAAGTCTAAGACTTCATTTTTACCAATGATAATTGTCTAACATGACATTCATCTTTGTGTTTCCAATGGATTTTATGGGTGTTACTCTTGGAATTATTTTCATTGATGTCAAAGGATTAATGTTGTCATTAATGTCATATTATGGATATAAAAATACACACAACATTTCCAAGATAAATTTATACATAGTTTTACAAGTATACTAAAAAACAGGGTGCATGTGAAAAAGTAAAAAGTGAAATGGTGGTTTCAAACCCATGGGTTTGGAAGCTTGTGGTATTTTCCCATGGTATTTGGAAAAGTGAAATAAAAAAGGGAATTGATTATTTAATTAATGGGCTCCATGTATTTTTTAATTAACATGTCCCTTCATGAAGGGGAATGATAAATTATAGCAAGAGAAAGTATTAATATAAAGTGTGGGTGAAAATTGTAGTAGCATTTGAAGAATTGGATGAGCAAAGATTGAATATCGTTCCAAAAGGGGAGAGTTGTGAAATCAATTGCATGTCAACTTGGAATTTTCATAATAACTTATTTTCTGGGATGTTTCAGACCATGAAATGTTGAGGAGACATAGGTGAGATATTTGGGTACATGTGGTAAAAATTTGAGATGTTGGTTCACTAAACGTTCTGAGATATTCCCTGTGGAAGTTATGGTTTCTGAATGGTCCTGGAATTAGTTTCAAACAAGTTATTTTGGAATCTTCGCTATAACTTATTTTATGGGACATTTTAGACCATGATATTTTGAGGAAAATTAGGTGAGATCTCTAGGTACATGTGGTCAAAATTGTCGACATTGTTTCACTATACTTTTGGAGATATGCCCCGTGGAAGTTAGGGTTTTTTAATGGTCCTAAAATCAGTTTCAAACGAGCCAGTTTTGCATCTTCACTATAACTTACTTTTTGGGATGTTTCCGAATGTGAAATTTTGAGGCGATGGAAGAGATACCTATGGATACATATTTTCATAATTTCATATGTTGGTTCACCATAATTTCTAATATATTCTTTGTGGAAGTTAGGGTTTTTGAATGGTATTGAAATCAATTTCAAAGAGGTTAGTTTGGAATTTTCACTATAACTTCTTTTCTAGGACTTTTTAGACTGTGAAATTTTCATGGATATGGGGAGACATAAATAAGTACCTTAGATAAAAGTTTTTGACTTTATTCGCTAAAAATTATGAGATATATATTGTTGAATTTAGGGTTTTTTAATGGCCCTGAAATCAATTTCAAACAAGTTAGCTTGGCATTTTCTCTATAACTTATTTTTTGGGACTTTTCAAACTATTAAATTTTCAGGGATTTGAGGAGACATACCAAAGTAGCTAAGGTAAAAATTTCATAATCATATTTTCAAAATTGGATACGTGGCATGTTGTACAAGTTCGTTGTTGGGAAGAGGCCAAAAACAACAAGTTTTGGGAAAGTTACCATAAAATTCATTTGGAAATTCAAATTTTGTTCAGATCTAGTGAATGTAAAAGTAGAAAGCAGATTCAATGAAGGTATTTTAAATGTTATCTTATTTTGAAGAAGCTATATGTACTAAAGATGAAACTTTAACTTGAAGGTTGGTGCCGCTCAAACAAAGAAATTGGTGTCTCTTGCTAAGTTGGTGCTTAGCGGTGGGGATTGGTGTCTACAAAGATTTTTAAGAGTAGGTTGGTTCCTACCATGGTTTGTGTCAGTGGGGATTGGTGTCTTCATTAGGTTGGTTCCTAGAAATATTTGTAACAGTAGGCTGGTTCCTACAAATAATTATAAAGAGAAGTTTTGTGGTTTTCTCCAGAAAGGGTTTCCACATAAATCTTATGTTCCATGTTCTACAGTTAATAGATCTAAAATGCAATTGTTTTCTTATGGTTGATGAATGTTTGAAAAAGAAAAAGAAAAAATCTTTTACTTATTCACCCCTCCTCCCAGTATGAGTGTGTGCTCGATAGTTATTCCATTTACTTATGTCCTTTTTATACTTCTTTGCATATTTCTTGGGTTAGTTGTCTTGAGGTTGGTTATCCTTTCTATGTCCTTTATTTTGAGGGTTAGTGCTTCCTTTAACCTTCTTTTTTGTGGTGGATTTTTTTCCTCAATCTCTTTCTTACCCTTATGTCAAATATTTTCATCAATATTGAAGGAATAATAGTAAGTGATGCATAAAAAAGAGATGCTTAGAAACTCAATTTCATTTTGGATGTACTTGTGTAGTCTACTATGATATTTGAGAAATAATTTCCATTCAGAGTCATAAATACCCAATTATACAGACAAAGTATGGAATGTATTGGTGTACTCTAGCATAGTCATGCCTTTACCTTGGCACAAGGTTGTCCATGTCATGTACATTTCTTCTTAGTTTCAAACAAGGTGATACTTTTCCTTGAGGGAATTAGTAAAATCCCCTAAAGTGGGATATATCGCATATTTTCCTAAACATCTCCAACATGTTTTACATAGCAAGTATCCCAATAATGTTTAACATGGGGAAGGGACTTCAAGAGTTCAAAGGTTATATTTTCACTGTTGGAAAAGTCATGAATAGATAAATAACCCTCTAATTGATCTAACTATCTCTCCAAATATTTTCCATCTATGTTTATTTAAAACATAAGGATATAAAAATTCATTTTCACCTTGAAGCGTGACATTCCTTTGAAATAAATTCTTGTTGAAGGTGCCTTTATCGTCATTGAGAGTTGTCGTAGGGTTTGAGAAAAATGATCCATCATCTCATTTTTTGTCACTCGAGTGCTTCCTAGAGAAAAAAATTGATAGGATATCCTATTATGTTGTCTTTCCTTGGTTCATATACCATGGGAGGGAACTTGGGTTAGCGAGGAAGATATTCACTAGGTTCATTTATCTTGAGGCCCAACTTCTTGTGCACTTACCTCATGGAGGACAAGCAAAAAGATAACAATGAGCATATTGCTTTGATACCATTGATATATATTGGATTGAGAATGAAATTAAAGAACACATAATATTGTAGAGAGAATACAAGAACAAAATTGAAAGCACATGAATCTAGAGAAAATTAAATTCTATTGATGAATCAATAGTGAAAAACAATGCAATGTACATGGAAATACATAATAGATAGAATGGTGGTAACTTATCTATTAGAAGATACGTGACCAATATGATCATTTGGAAAAATATTTTGAGTCCTCTTTATCTTATTCGAAATAAATTTTGCAAACTAAGACAGGGTCAACATTGTTGAGCTTAAAACCCTCTAAAAATGCATGGAAAGGCCCTAAAAAGTGCATTGGAAGTTAAGGACCTAAAAAATGCCAATATCAAGATTATTATGAGATGGCCACCTGACTGAAGATTGTTGATTGTAATCTATTTTTTATTACCTAAATTCCTCTAATTCATTTAAACCACATTCGACGACATTAACATAGCAATTGTTGGAAAATATTTAGTTGGAAAGTTAGCAATCAACCTTTGATTAAACTTGGGAACAATGATGCCATATTTTACTCTTAGAACCACCTTTAACCATTGTCTTCCTAATTGTTCTGGGGAACATTATCAATTTATTAAATATAAGCTTTGTTGTGACACTACCATATTACATATAAATTTGTCTTTCACGTCTATTGGATGTGTAATTTGATCTAATAGTGAGAAACCCTGATATCTTTAAACACCCTATACCCTTGCAAAGAAAATTGCCAATGTCAAAGCCATTGTTAAGAAATTTCCTTAGAATTCTCCAAATCACGTATTTCCTCACTTGTACTGCAAGTGTTTGTCATTTATGACTCTAATAAAAATGACTTACATCATCCCTATCGTATCCACATAGAAGGAATCTAAATTCTCATGTATAGTTTCAACTTCTAGTTATTTATTGCCAATAAACATTGTTACACATCAAATTGCCACACTTAAGTACCTTACCCTAAGAATCATAAAGTTGTCATATGCACCTTTCTAAGTTTCACATACACCTTGAAACCATGAAAGAACATTTGTCACAATCCCTAGTCAATGAGGAGGAAAAATATATCATATGAAGGTTAAAATATTATGTGTAGATGAATTATTTATTAATATTCATAAAAAGGAAATTAATTTAGTGTGAGAATCCAGCTCACTTTTAGTTTCTTAATCTTAAGGAGAGGTTGAGAATCTCATGTATGGTTGAGATATTTTCTCAAACCAAAATCCTAATTTGGTGGATCTTGAGAGATATTTCATCCTTAAAATTCTTGAGAGATATTTTCTCCTTAAATCCTTGAGAGATATTTTCTCTCTAAAAATCTTGGAGAACCCATTTTCGTGGATCTAGTGACTGATCTTCTCCATGGTGGTTAAGCCTCCAAATCCTATATAATGAGGGATTTCCATGGAGAAGTAGAGGGATATTGGAGATATCAGAGTTATGATCGTGGGATTTTTGCAAGGGTTGGATGAGGAGAGCTTGGAGGAGTTTCAATTGAAATCATTAGTGGTATGTAAGTTTTATTTGTTCTCATTTAATATACTTAGCCTATTTTCTTCACGTATGTGGCTTCATGTGCTTGTATATGTTTAATTTGATTTGTATAGATTAATTTTATTTTCCTAATCCATTAGAGTAGAAGGAAGTCACTTGTTTCGTGGTGTTCATTGCAGTTATTGATTTGCGTTAGGAATTGGATCAAGATTGTCGATATGAGAAGCTAGGAAAAACATTGTAAACAAAGTACATCCTACTTTACCTTCCCCTCTCTTTTTCAATAAGATTTTTTTTTTTATAGGAATGGTAGTGTCCAAATCATTGTTTCTGTCTTGGCATAGGGGTAAGTAATCCAAGGGAAAGTTCACCTGTCCGCAGGGGAATATTTACATAACAGAAATTGGTGATTTCACTGGGGAAGGACATTGACTTGTCTTTTTTTGGATCGTCTGAGATTTTTCCCACCTTTATATATTATTTTCTATTTGTTTCTGATCTACTTCCCTTTCTCTCTTATTCATTGAATACTTCACAGAGTCTTTGTAAAACGTTTCTCAGTTTTTAACCTGTTTTATGATTTTTTGGGAAGGGCTACACTCCTCTACTGTGTACACTAGAGCATTGATCTAGGATCAATGCTCCACTGTAGTGCATACTAGAGCATTGTAGCACTGTGTCCCTTTGGAAATATGAGTGTTGATCTCCTTTTCTAATTTTTTCTTACCCTTTCTGCTCACTTTTTCTCAGTCTGATCATAAAGGGATTTTTGCTCAGAGACCTTTGAATACTCTTGACTTTGTTTTTATAAGAGTTGGGAATTTATCACTCATTTATGTTTATCCTCTGAGTTTGAAAAAATTCTCTTAATTGTGGTTCCCTTAGGTTAACAGGATCCCTTGGTTATTTTTTTCCTTTTGAGTTTATCTAATCTTCGTCTCGTAAATATTTCATATTTCTTGACTATTT
>JASDQU010735103.1:29238-44828 GCA_032191745.1 Picea mariana
AAAAAGTCAACCAAGATGATATTATGAAATGTGGGAAAAGGAAGATATTTATACCTTTTTCATAATCTAACATACCCCCTAGCTTACCTTCTTGCATGTACTCATGTAAGATGAGATATTACATGTAAAGCAGTAATACTGTAAGGTGGAAAGGTTGGTTCACCAGGCCTCCTGAATCCATTGCTTCTTTTGAGTTCTCCAAAAGCAACATCCTCCCTTTTCTTGTTAATTTGATAATCTTTTTGGTAACTTTCTGGAGGAAACCAGATGATAGGGGGATTATACCTGCACCCAATCCAAGCAGGTCCTTCCTCTTGGATAAATCTAGAATACCTTTCTATTCTTAAGGTAGCTGCAAAGAAATTCTTGTACCCAAAGGGTTCCCTACTCTTTACTTCATTGGAGGATGCATCCCATCTCATTTTAGAAGCAGCAAGAGCTTCTTCCTTAAGCTCTCTAAAACAAGTGATACCTAAACGTATAACATGTAGATGGATAGGGGCTAAGGAGTCTATGACCCCCCCCTCTTTTCATAAAGGTTTTATGTCGCATAATGGCTGGAAAGGACTTTGGAGGCTCTCCGCTGACCTAGAGATCTAGACCAGTTTCCCTCTTTAGAAAGGTTTTATGAGCTTTACCCCATCTGACTTGGTTATGAATAAATGAAAAAAATGCATGAAACTGTATGTCACCTATGAATGGGCTAGGGTTATATTTCCTTTCTTCTTCTAGAATGAAATTATGAAAGTATAACTCACACAGAAAGTATTGTACCTTTTCATCTTGCTCTCTAAAACATGAAATAAACTCAAGTACAATGGAAAATGAAATAGGTTTACCTACTCTGATGGCCTTCACTCTCAATAAAAAATATCATTCCAGCAAGAATAAAGTGTAATTGGTGGCATGGGCTCTGCAATTAATAGCATCAGAGTATACATCACAGATTTCTTTGATTTGCTCCAAAGATTTTTCCAATTGGGTTTGTACCTTTTTTACCTTCCCTTGGGCTCTAGTGAGATCAACATAGGTCTCACTCTTTGTTGTTGTCATGTCCTTCATTTGTTTAAAAATATTTTGATGTTCATCCCTAGTGACCATCTCATCTTGGTGTTGAGCCAATGCTCGTTGGGCTCGTCCCAGCTCTGCCTTTAGCTTATCAATGGTGACACCCTGTGCTTGAGATTGGGATGCTTGGTATTCTTCCATAGTGCCCATATCCTCCCTGGATTGAATTAATGCTTGCTGGGATTTTGTAAGATATGCTTCCAGTCTATCCACAATAACACTTTGTTTCTGGGACTAGAGTTCCTGATGCTCTTCCATAGTCAGTAATTCATTTCTGTTTTGAATCAGGGTTTGTTGAGATTGCATCAATTCTTCCTCCAATCTCCTGATCGTAGCATTCTACTCAAGGAGTTGAGTTGTTTCATCTAAGACTAGGGTATCTGTCTTCACCTCAGCATCAATTGTTTCTATAGCTGTCATATTTTCTTGTGTTTCTAAAGGAATTACTTCCTCATTCTGAGCTACTGTTTCTTCTACTACTATTTCTTTAGGGTCTATCTGTATCCCTACAGAATTTGTACCGACTGCTTCTTTAGGAAGAGGGTTTCTCCCTTGCACTCTGGCCCTTTTATTTTTATTTCTTCTGTGGGCCTTATCTGCTTGTTCTAACTATTTCCTCAATTCCTTAATAATTTCCTTGAGTTTACCACCTTCTGCTTTAATACTTCAGCCTTCTTATCCTTTTTCTTCAATAGTTTGTTTTCTTTTTTTAACTTTCTAATTTTTTTATGGCTCTTGGCCAATTTCTGTTTATGAGAGGTCTCAAGGTCTTCATCATTCTAGTCAGTAGATGGTTTTTACTCTGTTCCTTCCAAATGTTCCGTCTGTCAAAGAGGGCTTCTTATTTTCAAAATGAGGTTCTTCCTGTGCTGTGTCCTCTAGAAAAGACATTTCAATATCAGGAAAATCTTCAGCTGGTTTTGAAGAGGAGTCTTTTTCTGGGCATTTTTCTGGATTATTTGTGCCTCTGTCAATTGAGGTTCCTAAGCTTCCCAAAACCTGAGTTATTTCTACCTCATAGCTCTTCAAAAATTGTTCTTTTAGATGCTCTAATACCAATTGGGTGTCTTCCTGATCATTCCTTTGTGAGGTATGTTTTCCTTGCCCAATTTCTTGAACATTCTCCTGTGGAGACTGTTCTGTAGAATTCTGAAGTTCTTCAGGCTATTTTATTGTACCTTGAATTGCTTCAGTTGTTTCCTGAATTTGTCTTCTTCTCCTCCTTGTATTAATGATGGATTTAGGGGCAGTTGTTTCTCTCTTCCTCTTTTTCGTTAATGCCTGTGTTTGTGAGTTCTGAGCCTCTGTGATTTGGCCAGGGTCTGCCTCAACTTCAGTTTGAGGAGATGGAATTTCTCTTTGGGCGATAGTCTCCTCTGCCCGTCTATCTTCAATTTCCTGTGGTGTTTTTTCATAGCATAATTCAGGCTTCTCTAGTTGTGGAGTTCTATTGGCCTCAATCAAACTATCCCAGGTCAATTGAGTTTGACTCAATGCTTTATTTGTTATCAATTTAACTAATCTATGGTGACTGATAAGAGTAACAGGATCCTTGGACTTTTGTGTTCTTAAGGAAACCTCATGTAATATGGCATTTAGAAAGAAAGGTAGATTAAGTACTAACCGTTGTTTTAAGGCTACCAACAATTTGAGGTGGCGAGGTCGAATTACATCGTATCATCCATCATAGGTGATGTATCGCTGAATTACCCCTTCCAGTTCCTTCCATGGTTCTCTGAGGGTACTGGGATTAAGTCCCTTTCCCTTCTTATCCAATTCTTCCCCAAGGTCTGTGAAAGTTTCCACAGCTTCTTTCTGTGTATCTTCCTGTCCACTAAATGCCTGTGTTAGGGAGGCCTATGACCTCTACTAAGATTTCTAGGGTGACTGAGATTCGTATGCCTTGCACCATAGAGATTTCTCCCTGCAGATTCTGAAAGAATTCAAGTGTGACATTCGTGTCATATCCTTGCAAACGGTTGAAGTACTCCATCCACCCTAGATGGTGTAGGATTTGTCTTGTCTGCTCTGTAACCTGTAGTAAAGTTGTCTCCCTGTGCACACTTCTGTCACCCATTTTTGTGAGAAAATGTGGACAACTATCGTTCTTGGTAGCAAACTTGGTTGGACCATCTTGGAGGAAAAATTACCAAAAATAACAAATATCAGAGAACAACAAGTGTTTACAAATGTGGGTATTTATTACAATCATTACTATCTTATCGAGAAGCATGTCGAGCATCCACTCCCCTCATTAATATAAAGGTCAACCTTGATTGTCAGTGTAGGGGAAAGTAATGAGTGTAGGTATTGATGGTGAGGGGTAATGATTGTACTGACATCACCAATGGGGATCAATGATTAATTTTCAAACAACATATTTTAACGGTAATCATTAAACGTTAGTCCTCTTTCATGGAATTGAATTTAATATACTTATACTCAAAAGAATGCTTTAAGGATACATACGCCGAATAAATTAAATCTGTTCATTTAAATAATATACCACATATCATAATGTTGTTACTTTTCCATTTTATTGAATACAACCGAAATGATAGCCTCGCTATTGAGTGAAGGAAATCTAGAGACACGTAGAAAATTGGCATTTAAGGTAAACTTCCATACCACAGGCAGAGCCACTGCTGCCAGCAGGCGTCCATAGCCTCGACAGGGTTGACTTTTAACCCTTAGATGAGCCTGTATCCTTGATAATTATTTGAATCGTCTTTTCCAAAAAGACCACTATCCTGGTTTGGTAGCCAGATGGTGATAATGCCACTCACTAGATTGTAACTTAAGTGAACAAGCCAGCTCGTGATGAGACCTCTTGTCCTTTGACAAAAGAAAATGTCAAAGGCCATTTCCCTGGTGTGGTATCCATAATGGGAATATCACTTATGTTATTATCCTATGATCGTGGTAGGTTGTCTCATGATGAGACCCCCTATTCTTTGTGGAATTTTTTTTTTATTACTTATCATTTTGTTTTTTTTAAGTCATCTTTTCCCGAAAAAGGACCATCATCCTGGTTTGGTATCCAAATGATGATAATGTCACTCACTAGAGTGTAACTTAAGTGAACAAGTTAGCTCGTGATGAGACCTCTTGTTCTTTGACAAAAGAAAATGTCAAAGGCCATTTCCCTGGTGTGGTAGTCATAGTGGGAATGTCACTTAGGTTAGTATCCTATGATTGTGGTAGGTTGGCTCGTGTTGAGACTCCCTATTCTTTGTGGGAAAAGAAAGAAATTTTATTTCTCTTTTTTTCTTTTTCTTTTTTTAGAGGTGTATGAAGGGAGGCTCATCTACTCCTTAAGAGTAAGGGATGGTGTAAAGAAGTGTAAGGATGCCAAGTAAAAGTGTGCCTCAGACTCCTTATTATAAAATAAATGTGAGATATCATTTAAGTGTATTTGTATGTATAAGGGAAAAGAAATGAATTATGGTGGTTACAGGTTATGAACAAGGTTTAAGATATTTCAAAGAAAGTAATCCAAAAAAAAATTTGATAAGGTATGGGGGATAGTCCACAAAATAATGATAGATCGTTAGAAATAATGCCGGTGAAAATTATTTGGTGAAAGTTGTACCCCAAAGGAATGGTTTGGCATTTTATCAGCAATGTAGGGAAGGAACAAAAAAATGAACAGCAGGTGTGCAAAAGGAACAACATGCGCGCAAAAGGGAGCAACAAGTGTTCAAAAGGAATAGTGGGCACACAAAAGGAACAACAATTGTTCCATTCAGAGGAACAGCAGGCGCGCAAAAGGAACGGCAATTGTTCTATTCAAAGGAACAACAAGTGAGCAAAAGGGAACAACAAGTGTTCAAAAGGAACAGCGGGCGTGCAAAAGGAACGACAATTGTTCCTTTCAAAGGAAGAACAAGCGTGTAAAAAGGAACAATAATGGTTAAGTTTTTAACCATTTGAATAGGTAATTTTTAGAAACCTGGAAATGTGTTTTGCTTGAATCCAAGGTTGATTAGTCATCAACTAAATTCATTTATGGGTTGGTTTATTTCAAAATTAACTAGCGGATGGTTTGTTAATGTTATGAGTTTCAATATAGTTGCCCAATTGCTGTTGTTGAACATGACACATTCATTTCTCTATGAAAGACAGGGTCTGGGTGATGAGATGAAGCAGGAGTTCGGAACAGAAAAGAGTGCTAATTGAGTTCATTACAGTTATCCTCCCTAGTTCTTATTTTCTCAAGTGATTGTCAAAAATAATAAAAAAAACTAAATAAAATCTACAAAAAAAAAATTATATACAGTATGTACAGTGTCAACAAAATTCAACATTTATGGATTTGGGGTGTTTGGATTACCTTCCCAGCCAACCAAAATTTGAACGGTAGGGTCCTTACTTACTTCTTGGTAGAAAGATTTTTTTGAGGGTGATTGATGATAGAGTTGTAGACGGTGTCCATTGACCCGAAATGGAGATCCAGACCCGTCGATGGTGCTTAATGTGACTGTGCCATTATCATGGACTTCATTGATTTCATACGGTCCTAGCCACCATGTCTGTAATTTTCCTAGAAAATCCCGAAATCTGGAATAATAGAGGAGCACCCAATCACCTTTTTTAAATGATTTTTTCTTAATATGCTTGTCGTGCCAGGTCATTCTCTGTTGCTAAATAATAGTTGTGCACTCTACAACAAAAATGTGTGCTTCATCCAATTCATTGAGTTGTTGAAGGCATTGTTTATGTGCTTCTGTAAGATCTAGTCTGATTTCCTGGGCCATCCTTAGAGTCTTAATTTCAAACTCAATTGGGAAGATAGGTTCTTTTCCATAGACTAAATGAAAAGGAGAGTAGTTAGTGGTATTATGCCATGTTGTGCAGTAAGCCCATAAGGAATTTGGGAGCTCAGAAGCCCAATTCTATCTGTTTGTTGAGACAGTCTTTGTTAGGATTTCCTCCAAGACTTTATTGTTGCTTTCTACTTGCCCATTTGCTTTTGGATGGTATGGAGAAGTAATTATGTGTTTAATATGATAATTATCCAGGGTGGTGGTGATTCTATGAGCTGTAAATTGTGACCCCCCATCAGTAATTACCTCTCTTGGTAATCCATAGCATACGAATAATTTGAAAAGAAATTTGATGACTACTTCTTCTACTGCATTTGGTAAAGCTTTTGCCTCTACCCATTTAGTCATGTAGTTCGTTGCAACTAGAATATAGGCCTTCTGATTTGAATTTTGATTGAAGGGGCCAACGAAGTCTAGTTCCCATCTCTAAAATGGTTATGCAACTACTTGTGCTTTCAAAGGCATTTCATTAGCTTGACCTGGTTTTCCCATCTGTTGACAACTATCGCAGGTCTGGACATATCTCTTCGCGTCTTTGAATATTGAGGGCCAATAATAGCCCATCTACAAAATTTTGTGTCCAGTCCTACGATCTACGAAATGCCCACCATAGGGATCATCATGTCCATCTTTTAGTATGTCGTATATTTCATCATCTCATACGCATCTGCGGATCTAGTGATCAGCTCTTGTATGGAAGAGATATCCGTTGATCCAGGCGAATTGTGTTCTATGCTGGACGATCAGTTTTCTTTCCCTTGATGAAAGATGTGCCGGTAATATTCCCACTGCCAGATAATTTTCCACATCAGCATACCAAGGTGGCTTTGTAGTAACGACAAATAGATGCTTGTCTGGAAATTGATCTTTGACTGTTAAGGAGTTGCCTGTTTTGGGTATGTGGGATAGGAAGTCTGTGACAAGATTTTCTCTCCTGGGTCGATCTTTGATGGTGATATCAAATTCCTACAATAGTAATAACCATCGAGTGACCCATCCATTAGTAATAAGTTTATTAGCTATATATCTAATAGCAGAATGATCAGTATACAAAATAACCGGATAGCTTGTTACATAATGACGAAATTTATTGATGGCATGTATAATAGCTAAAAACTCTTTTTCTATTACTGTATAATTAATTTCAGTTGGAGTAATATTCTTGATAATAAAATGAATGGAATAGGGTTTCTTGTCTTCTTCTTGTTCGAGGACAACGCCTATGGCAATATCTGATGCATCAGTGGAGATGTGAAATGGTATTTTCCAATTTGGTCCCCTCAACACCGGTGTTTTCAAGATCAACTTCTTGAGTCCTGCAAATGCCACATAACACTTGTCAGACCACTAAAACTCTACATTACCAGTCAAAGAATGTAAAGGTGCAGTGGTTCTTGCAAAATTTTCCATAAATATACGATAGTATCCTGAAGCACCAAGGAAACTACGCACCTTAGTTTGTGTGTGTGGTGCAGGTAGATTAAGGATTACATCTATTTTTGTTGGATCTACTCTAATTCCATCTGTAGAGATATAATTCCCTAGTACCACACCTTTTGTCATCATCATGTGACATTTTTCATGGCTTAAACATAACCTGGTCACAATGCACCATTCTAGTACCTTCTCCAGATTATTCAGTGCTTGATCGAAGTCGTTGCCATAAGGAGTGAAATCATACATATAGACTTCAAGTCCTTTGCTGATCAGATCACTGAATATGCTCAGAATGGCCCTTTGAAAAGTGGCTAGAGCGTTACAAAGTCCAAAGGGTAATACTTTGTATGCAAAAGTGCCCCAAGAGCATGTGAATGTAGTTTTATCTTGATCTTCTGGGGAAATCTGAATCTGATTGTACCCACTAAAACCATCTAGGAAAGAAAAGAATTTCTTCCCTGCCAAGTATCCAGGACCTGATCAATGAAAGGAAAAGGGAAGTGGTCTTTTTGAGTAACTTTGTTAAGTTCCTTGTAGTCAACACGGATTTTCATTTCCCATTTTTCTTTGGGACGATCACTAATGGGGAAACCCATTGACTATCTGAGATGGGATATATAAAATCTATGTCCAACAACTTTTGTAATTCTTCTTTAACGATATCCCTGAGGTGAGGATTCAATCTTCTTTGTGGCTGTCGGATAGGTCGGGCATCTTTTTCAACATAAATGTAGTGTGTGCAAAGTTGCGGATCAATACCTTTCATATTAGAGTACTTCCAGGCAAAATCTTGCTGGTATTTGAAGAGGACTTGTATTAACTTTTGTTGTTGTTGTTCATCTAAATTAACATTGATGTTCAAAGACATTCCTGGCGCAATCTCAATGGATTTGTTGTTATGAACAGTTGTAGCTGGAATTTGTTGTTCCATTAGATCTTCCAACAGGTCTCCCTATGCTTCATAGTCTAGAACATATCGGAGCATCTGGCAGGTTGGCTTGTTCACGGTGGTTGGGCTATTAATAAACCCATTGATTATGTCATCCTTTATCTATTTTTTAAGTCTAAGGGCTTCTTCCAGCATGAGAGGGGCTTGCAAATCCTTTTCTGGGTCTCGTGGTGGTGGAAATTTTGGATATACGAAAGTTGGGCTTGGCTTGGAAAGAGGATATAAGATGAGATTCTTTGTGATACCCCCTATAGCGATTGTCATATTACCCATTCGACATCCTATGTATGCATCTATTGTTGCGAGCCATGGCCTGCCCAATATCAATGGATGCCCTTCAAGTCCACTTCTTGGGTTGATGATGAGGAAGTCTGCCAGATATTCCCAAGAGTCGATGGAGATGGCTATATCATGTAATGTGCCAACTAGTCAAACTGTTGATTGATCTGCCAACTGCAACATTATTGTGGTGGGTTCGAAGTATTCAAAACCCAGGGTATTGCAGGTTTCCATAGTCAGGATGTTGATGGATGCTCCCAAATCAACTAGTGTATTTGAAAAAGAACAACCCTGGATCTGAATTGTCACTATGGGATTCCTCAGATCTGCATACTTGATCGGTTCTTGTCTACCTAAAATTAGATCAGACAAGGATCCTACCATGTGGATTGTTGATGATGGATCTTTAATTTTTCTAATGGGCTTTCTCCCACATAACTCCTTGACTGTTTTTGCATAAATTGGGATGTCTTGAAGAGATTGCAGGAGTGGAATCTTGATATATAAATTCTTGAGTTCCCCTACAATGTCAAAGTTGGGATATACGACCGGTTTTTCTATCATCAATATTTCGGGGAACGGAGGGGACAACGTTGCATCCTTATCAAGATCTTGCGATTCGACTATGTTTCCCCCCTACTCGATTTCTTTTGTTATTACCACAGTAAAGGGTGTTATTGTTGGTTGTTTTTCATTCTCCTGCTCTTGAAAGACATTATTTTCTTTAGGAGAGATTATGTGCCTCGATCTCAACCATAGTTCGTTGCACCCTACTGAGTTGGTTTCTCCTTCCCCATTCTCCATAATCTAGATGAGCTGAGTTGGTCTGTTATTTGGATTTGGGTGAGGCTGGGATGGTAATTGAGGGCGCAATTGTGATTGTAGGTTCTGGGGAAATTGGAGTGGTTCTTGTAATGTAGGCTGAGTTTGAGGGGCCATCCCCATGGGTTGGTTGTTTATCCCCATGGGGCACTGTCAATTCTGATTCCAATTTGGGTTTTTGGTAGTCATGTTGGGCCACTGTGAAGGGTAGATGTTGTTATTTGAGTTTTTCCAGGATGAGGTGGGATATTGTGAGTTAGGATAAGTGGAAATTGCAGTTGGCTAATTTTGCTAGGCAGGATTTGCAGCAGGCTGGTTTTTCCAAGTGGGATTTGCAAGTGGGTATTGTTGGGGTTTCCAATTATGATTAGTAAATGGTTGACCCTTCCATGTTCTACCAGGAGCTTACTGCTAATTATATTGTTCATAGAAGAAAGAGGAAGGGTCCTGTAGTGTATTTGGAGGCCGATTCTGCCATTGACGATGTTGAGCCATCAGATATAATGACTTTGTTTCTTCTTCTGCTTCTCTAAAGACAAATTTCAGTCTAGGGAGTGATGGGCATTATTTTTTGTCATGATCTTTGGCACAGATAGTGCAAACCCGAACCACATCCAAAGGGAAATCCCTTGGACCATGTTTTCTTCTGCATCTATGGAAAAATATGGCCAACGCTTGTTTTGCTTCTATTTTTTTCTGTTTGACCTACAATACATCTAATTGTGTAGTCAGAGCGCTCAGAATATATATTTTGAAGTTTTCTAAGAGATTACCAACTTCATCTCGTGTAACAGCCCCGCTGGTAGTATTTCTATTTCTGGTGAGGGGGGTACTCATCCCTGATCTGGTCCATGAACTTCCTCTTGAGCGCCTGATGCACAATAGGATGATGTCATCATAAGTTTCTTGATAAATGTCACCCTTCCCCATTAAATTCAATGTTTCTACCCATTCATCTTTCATACCCTTAATGAGAGTTGCTTTAAGTACTTCACCCAGTAACGTACCATAGGGTGATCTTTATAAATTATACTGAAATGTCTCAACATACTCTTCTAATGATTCATTTTCTTTTGCATTCATTTGAAATATTTCATCTTTTAAGTCTCTGGTTCTACAATAATCCTGATATTTTGTCAAGAATGCCTATTTCATCTCATCCCATGAGTTTATAGTTCTGCCCCCTAATCCCATAAACCAGCGTAGAACTGCTCCTTTGAAAGTGGAGGGGAACAATTTTAATTTTTTGGGTTTAGAGGTGTAATCATACCCTCTACATAGGACATCAAATTTAAATAAGAATGCAGCCAGGTCTTTTGAGATTAATCCATGAAAGGTTGTCAGGTTTTTTAGGGGAATTGCCTTCATGGGGGCATCAACGATTGGATCAACTATAGGATATTCCAATGTGGAAGTCTGGGGATGTTATGGATTTGGTTGTGCCATTTGATCGAAAATATGCCAAAAATCTTCATGGAATTCTTGATTCGGATATTTTATTCGAATTGGTTGGTTATATGATCCTCTAGGGGATTTGATTGCACTCCCTCTATCTGGGATTTCGGGTATGGCTTCTTCTTTCACAGAAGATTTAGGATCAGGTGGTGGGTCTATCTTAGCTATCCCGCTGGTTTCTCCTTCTCCTTCCTCCAGATTACAATATTTTCCCTCTTATAAAGGGTTGAGGGGTGGAAGATCTGTGCTCTAAAAGATTTTCTCAGTCCCTTCACTTTTGCTATGAATCTCAATGTGGGCTGCAGGTTGTGAAACTGTCACCTGAGGGATTCGAGTAGATCCTTTTCTAGGTCCAACCGAAGCTTGAGATTCTACTTTTCGGATGATGTCGTCTATGAAAGTGCTTCTTCCGGGGAGCACCGAGCCCTGGTCTTTGGTAATTTTTGGTGGGGGTTTTGGTTTTTCAAGATCTTTCTTCTTAGTCATACACACTTCACACAAAAAAAGAAAATCAAGAAAGAAAAACACCTATGCAACCTCTTAATGTGTCAGCTGGAGGTAGGCACTGGCATAAGCATATTACTTATTGCTTGCGTAGGTTCTTACCTTCCATATTCAATACCTCATCCTCCAGAGGCACAATCTATTCTACCTTTGACATTCTTCCCCAACAACGGCACCAAAATGTTGGTGTCTAAAGATGTCTAAAAATAGCCTTAGTTTAACATTAATTTATCAACCCGAGGATTCGTACTTTATCTCAAGAATATTAGCAAAGTCTATGCAGATAGCTTGTAGAGGCTAAAATCATGTAGTTAAAGCAAATCTAAGTTTATCAACAATCAAGTTCCTCAAACATTCATTAAAGATTCTAGGATTTGAAATCTAATGCTGTGAAATGGAAAGGAACTAATTAATCTATTGAATTCATTTTAAAAGCAATAATTGAATCTAAATAAAGACTTGCAGAATTGACTATTATTATGAATCAAATTACTAGAAAGGAAAAAGACAAATTACTCTATCTATGGAAAGAAACAACGACTGTAATCTAATCGAAAGAGACATCAATTGTACTTCTATTGAAAGGAACAACAACTATATCTTAATGGAAAGGAACAACAAATGTAAACTAAGTGAAAGGAACAACAAATGTAAACTAAGTGAAAGGAACAACCCATATGAACTTATGAGGAACTGTCACACATCAAATCTCAGTAATAGAAATTGGAACATCAATCATCTAATGCTTAAGGAAATATCTGTCTCTTTCAAATGATATAAAATCATCAACACACTTATGCATTCATTTAACTACTATAAAAGAGAATCGAATCACAAAACAAAAAATGAACTAATAGAATTACAGGTCGAATAGTAGCTCCTTCAGACTAGGCCCTTGGTCCTTAGAAGCATTGCTATTTGAAATTCAGTATGTAGAAATGGTAAAACCACTCAAATCTTTTATTGATTTCATAGCTGGTACAACATTTGCAAAAACTACTAACGCAGAGTAATTCTAAGTTCTGAGTTCTTGGGTGCAATTCTTCTATATCTTTTCAGGATCCATTTACCCCTTATATATTACAATAATCTGGGTAAATTAAGCTATCCTGAGGATCGAGAGATCCTCAGGATTGCTTTACTATTATAAAGTTACAATATAAGAAACTCAATCATCTTCAAAACTACCTTGCGCCATAAAGTCCTCAACCTCCAATAGCTTGCGCATCTTCGAGATTTCCTTTGCTATCTCGGGTTTGACAATATTTAACCAATCCTATAATAAAATCAAACAATTCCAATCGTATTTTAGGATCTATGTAATCTAATTTCAACAATAACGCTAAAGGGTATATTATTCAGTTTCTATCCTATTTGCTTCTAATTAGCCAAAAAGTCAACCAAGATGATATTATGAAATGTGGGAAAAAGGAAGATATTTATACCTTTTTCATAACCTAACAATGTGGACCCACTGACATTATAGATATTTGAGCCACCTTATCCCTATTATATGTGAGTTGCATTCCCACCCCATTTTATTAAAAAACATGAGTAATCTTCAGGAGGGATCTGAACACTTATTGCTATTCACCACCTTAATAGGATTTCCCATAGGTACCGTAAAATGAAGGTATCTATTTTTATGGCATGAAAAAATTGGGGCTTCCATACTTTAACTCTGATAGTGACATACCTATACATGCACAAGTCTTATTTTTTGGGGGTGGCATGCATGCTTCCTGCAAACCCCTGCGTCAATTCACCCTTGTTTAATTGATCACAACTTCCCTTGTCAGGTCATAGAACTTCCTCATGCATGCCCAACTGATCATCTTCTACCATGGAGGTAGCGGACTAGGCTAGATTGGTTCTGGTAGTATCCACTCAACAACTAGTTTGTGTGCACTTATGCCCAACTTATCTGTATGATCAATGGGGTTGGGGAAGAGAGAAGTAGTGAAAATTTCTTCATTTACCATAGATGGAGTAGTCATTTCCATCCTTTGCACATGTAAATCCCTTACTTTCCAGTATATAATTGGGGGATCATGGGTATATAGTGTGTTGGAGAGATGTTTTAATACCATAGGTTCAATTTATCTAACCAACAAAGCCCTTCAGATACCGTCCCTTTTGGCATCACCTGTATGCAAGTGAAGTCTCACCCAAGGTATCTACTAGGACTAGAGGAACCAAGTTTCTGTAGAGTTGAGGGGATGTGAGGTCATCAACATGTTTAGTGATACTAATGTAACCTGTGCATAATATTATGTGTCTCTTGTCCTTTGATTAATTAGTAAACTTAATTATACAACACCATTATAATGCAATTGCGACATAGACCATT
The DNA here is from genome assembly GCA_032191745.1 of Picea mariana. Classification (NCBI taxonomy): domain Eukaryota; kingdom Viridiplantae; phylum Streptophyta; class Pinopsida; order Pinales; family Pinaceae; genus Picea; species Picea mariana. The sequence continues at coordinate 42,929 of JASDQU010735103.1, forward strand.
AACTGGAACATTCATAATTATTGTTCATCACTCATATAAAAAAACAGATCTATATATAATAATGCATAAGCAGAACATCCATAAATAATCACATAAAAAGACACATTCATGCACAAAAGTTAACGTAGTCCACCCAATCCTTGGGATATGTCCATAATCACTAGCTTATTTATTCGTCTTCATGCAATTCATCTCAAGCTTGCACATTGCGCTACAATAAATACATCATGATATCATTCCCCAACCTGCCTAGACACTCTGTAGTAAAATCCTCTCTCTGATAAATATCCTCTAAATATCCATACATAAACTCTCTCTCATTCTCATTCTATTCTCTCAGTAGCAGAAGAAACAACAAAAAAAACCTATTCTTCCACAACAACAACAACAACAACAACAACCTATTCTTCAACAACATATTCTCCCCAACCCATTACATATTTATACATAGAGTTTAGGGCTCAAAAACCTACTAATTTATCCCAAAGCCCTATGACAACTCATTATGACTCATTACAAATCATGAAAACATATAGTTCATGCATGCTTTTTCTTCCTTCACACTTGCATGCTACTTTTCCTTTCTTTTTGCATGCATGTTGCTTTTCCTTCCTTTTCGCCTACATGCTCCTTTTACTACTTTATATCCTTGCTTTATTTCCTTATTTGCCTTAAAATACGCTTTTATTGCAAACTCCGATCCTAGATGTACCTTTACTGCACACTTTGATTCTGCCTTCTATTCTTTCCTTTGCTACTGTGCATCCCCTCAACCCTTAGCATATTTCTCAAAATTGCATCCAAAATTCCTGTCTAACAGGCCCCCAAAACTCACTTGCGTCTCGTCCCAAGCCACTCAGGCCTGTTGCATCGTTCCCTTCCATGACTCCATAAATTTAAGAAATGTCTCTCTGGATGTAGTGACTTATTTATTTTCCTCAATCTCCCTCTCTAAGATTTATTCTATAGTCCATGTCATTAGCGTCACAACCGTCTCCTTACAGTCTTGCTCCATTTTCTTCACCATGTTCTGCATCCCTGCCAATCCCCCTATTATCTTGAGTGCTTCGTTCGGCAAGGGATCCAATATATGTGCAATAGTCTTTTTCTATTCCCTCATCTACTCTATATTGCAGTATAACTTTTTATTCACAAGGATGGTCAGCATGTGTTCCACTGGTGGCAGAGTGTTATTATTTCATTATATTTTTATGCCTTCTCCTTCACACTTCTTACTCTTTCTTCGATTTTCTTCAGCTCTAGATTCACCATCAGTTGTGTCCAAATATGTGTGATTTATTCACATAACCTCACGCACTCCTCACTGAGACTCTTAATGTTTGCGACTGAGGTTATGGTTGTTTTGTCTCTTTGTTCCTTCTCTGTAGTTGGTGTACCTTATGTGGTGCGCACTTCTAGCTCTCCAATACTATTGTGTAAATCTTGAATTACTTTGTTGATTTTCAATATTTTCTCATCTATTATGGCTTCTATCACCACCCATGTCTTGGGAATATCCCTATATATACTTTGGACGGCTTGTTGTACCCTCTCATCATTTTTTTCAACTTTTTCCTTATCCTTAAATACCTCATTATCAACCTTCTACAGTTCTACCTTATCTGTCACTACCTTGGTTATTTCCTTTGTCATTTATTCTATGTGGAACTATATTTCTTGCGCCACCCCTACCTGGAAGCCATGTAAGGCTTCCATGGATAATGTGAGAAGACTAAGTCTAGGTGACTTGGTTCTTGTTCTTGTTCCTTCATCTCCCACATAGGGAACTAAATTACTTCTGGTGAGATATTCAAAATTTGGCATCTAGCTGTGATATTTGGAAGGTATGAAGTGGTGGCCCTTGCTTCTCCATCCACGGTTTCTTGTTGGCCTTAAGTGG
>JASDQU010735104.1:0-12475 GCA_032191745.1 Picea mariana
CTCTGTATTTTTACAGTCTCTGTACATTTCTCTGATTAATAGAAATTGTGTATTACTATATATCTGTGTTTATGGTTGCATCTCTGATACATTTATGTTATATTATTGAACATCTACAATATCTTTGTGCATTTCTTTATTATATCTCCGCTCTCATTTCGTGCCGAAAACAAATCCGAATCAAAGTAACACAAGAAATAGCCACAAATACCTCAGATCTGAGTTTTATTTATCATAATAGTCGAGCTCATACAAAATGGAGCAGATCTAGAATATACATAGAAGAATTATGCATGTGGTTGATAGTGTCTCCAAAATACAATGGAATGATGAAGGAAGGAACCCCCAATAGTCCTCCAAGCTGAATACAAGTGATCTTTGAAATCCAATCTTTACTTTGGTTGTTGATGATATCTTTTCTCTGCAAAGTGTGCCCTCACTTGCTATAGCTGAAAAAGATTTTGGCCTCCTTGAATATGGCCTTCAAAACCTCTGAGAGTGATGCCAAATTGTATATTGGGGATGGATATAGCATATGGAACAAGTACAAGGTTAATATCTCATATCTAACCCTCCAAACTCAAGAAACCCAATGCACAATGCACCCTCATGAAGAGAAACACACCCTCCTGAGTGATAGGATGAATGGGATGAAGAATCCCCTCAAACAATGATGCAAAAAGGTGTTGGGGTGATGACAATCAATCCTAGAACAACATCTACTAAGATCTAGCCTCTCTAAGGCAAATCGAACTTGTCTTCCTCAATTGGTGCGCCCAACCTGCTGGAAACCCTCACTGGTGCGCCCCCCTTGCCAAATTAATGGCTGAAGTAACTCTAATCTGATGTAGAATGGTCATGGAGGAATATTTCACGTCCTTGACCAAGATTGGATCAGGAAAGGTGGAATCTTTCACCATCGAGCTGATATCTAGGGTTTGTTCAGTCAAAACCCTCAAAACCCCCAAGTATCATGGACTCTCTAGCAAGAAGCCATACATCAAAATGATAAACAACATAATGAGATAATAGAGGCGCCTATCTCTCTTTTATCCCCCCTATTCACCTTTTCCCTCCAAGTGACTTTTACTTTATATTTATTATTCTTTAATTAAATCACTTTATTAATTAATTGACCTTTTTTCCTCTAAAAAGTGATTTATTCGTCCCTATGGCTTCTCCGACCACTGAAAGTCACTTCTCATCATCTAATCCTATGATGCTCTTCCTTCCAATTCTGATGAGTTATTACACTAAGATGTTTCTCCAAGTATTATTCCCAAAATGACCTTCTTAGTGAAATTAATTAAAATATGACCCATAATAACTCAAAATTATGGAAATCGTCGGCATGCAACGAAACCAAAGCCAAGTTGTGCGGAATGGATCTCGATGATAAAATATGATGTGCGATGCAAATTGGGCCGAATAAAACCCCTCAATAACTCGTGAACTCGTTGTCACCCCCATCTGGCTACTCTGGTAGGCATAACACTCTGTAATATAATAATGTCCAAAAATGGGGACATTACACGTTCAATTTGTTGATTGCCTATTGATTTATGGGTTTTTATTTTTCCTATTCCCTGGAGTGGAGTTTACATTGCAATTGTTGTTATTTGGACTCAAAGAGTGGTTGTTGGGGCCATTACGACGACCTGCAAGAATTTGGTTGTAGGAGGGATTTGCATCCCCTCCTCCATCCGCAACCATGAGGGATGGGAACCCTAAACTTAGCAGAGAGAAACCCTAAATTGGTTCAGAGTGCATGAGAGCATTTGTCCATTCGATAATTAAATGCTAGTTAAACATAAAATGATGAGTTGTTTGATTTGAATATTTAAAACATTGTATGTTTAGTTGTTTTAATTGCAAAATCAAAGTATCATTTCATTGTATATTTTTGGTGAGCATATTTCTATAAAAAAAAAATGGAATTTGAACTATTGATAATTAAAATGAAATTATTTGAAATTCATAATTACAATATTAAAATTATATGTTTAATTATTATATTAATATCTTACATTATGATAAAGCTTCAGTGGGTATATTAAAACTTCATGAAATACAATTCGGTATATTAAAACTTCATGAAATACAATTTTGATGTCCATGTGTGATAAAAAAAAATGTTAATATGATGATTAGGATGTTATAAGTGTTTTACCTTCCAAGTAATCTTGAGGCCTATATCTATATCAGTGTTTGCACTTTTACTTATTAGAAATAGACACAATAAAGAGATTTACATTATTGTTTTGGACTTTATTTTTCACTCAACTTTTTTATTCATATTTCCTTGTATATCTCATTGAGGAACAATGTATAGCTTTGATCTCCTTTTTTTTATAAATGAATGGATATAGATCACAACTAGATACATGATATCTGTCTTGAAGGAAAGGGATTTTGTAGTCTTGTTATGTGAAGTAAATTATATTTTAATATAATTAATAATTTAAAAAAAAAAATATTGGAAAAAAAAGTGTTTTAATAAGTCATAATTGGTAACATAGTTGGCTAGTCTATAAGAAGAAAATATGGAAAAAGGTAATGTGTTTTGCGTTTTGCGTTTTGCATGTAGCAAAGAAAACTAAATTACTCCCAACCCTTAAATGTGTGATCCACGGTTCTTAATGCTTATACTTTTATTATTAAATAATATTGATGATAAAGTTTTGGAAAGTGCTCTTCCTCATCTTCAAAGGGTACATCCCTGTATTATTTTCCTTGATCTCCTTGTAGGGGTTAACCATCCAACTACTTTGATGTAAATAAAAAAAAGATGAAATGTTGGTAGTTAAAATCACATTAAAATAATATTTACAAATTAAAAAAGATGAAATGTTGTCAATTAACATCACATTAAAATGGCGTTTACAAATCAACAAGATAAAATATTGACAAATAACATCATATTAAAATGACAATGAAATATTGTCCATGCCTCGATTATATTTGCCATTTCTTCATCAAATTCACCTCACGAGCTCTGTGTACGCACAATATTAAGAATAACATTGTTTTCCACGTGTTGTTGAGAGGTTCAGTGGCCACTACAAAACCATAGTACCAACTACCACCTTTGATAAGCTACACAATTAAGTGATCAATCCTACTTTAATAATAAAACATTTTCCTAGAAATTATCTGGTTGCAAGGTTATCTAATTTATTCCTTTCAATTGTGTGGTTATCTAATTTCTTCCTTTCAAAAAAATAAAACATATAGTGGAAAAACAGTATGTCTTGGAATGATTTAATATAACATCCTCGGATTTCCACTTATATTAACTTGTTTATAACATTAACTTATAATATGCCTTGAAATGTTTTTCTATAACATCTCATACTTCAACTTCTTTTAATTGGTTTATAACATTAATTTATATAATGATAATGTATTAATTTGTTTATAACATTAATTTATATAATGATAATGTATATAACAAAATAAATCATATGTCATCTTAGTCTAGATTAGTTTGCATGTTAAAAAAACCTCAAACTATATGCACAAGTTTCCATAATTATTGATATCTTGGTCTCTTTACTACACTTATCTAAGATATGGGTAGATGTTAGTTATCAATTCAAAGTTTATTGTGTTGGATTTCATGTCATCTCTATGAATCAACTTATCGATACTGTGCAGATTAATGTTATTCAAGTACATGCACATATTGCATGCATGGTTTATCATTCTATATCGAACTTTCTCCTTGCAAGTTTAGTAAAGAAACATGAGGTTATTTTTCTTGGGTTGCAACATCTAAGAGACTTATCATGCTTGGTTGAATATTACTATTGCCCAAGTTGATAGCCAAAGCCAATTTCTAAAACACTTATGCAATCTACATCTTCTAGAGAACTCTTCGTCCCCATTCCTCTTAGTACCAAACCTTGTAGTTATTCAACTCAACCTCCATAATAGTTGAGGAGAATGAAGCCTATTCCTATGTTTCTTATCCAAAAATATTATTGGATTATGTTTAAAGACTAAGACATTCACAGGCCTTCCAGCAAGAGCAAGCAATGATTGATCCTCAGAAGTTTGTTGAGACTAAAGTTGAAAGCAAGACTACCCTCTAGTATTCCAAGTTGTTTTCGACCCTCCTACCTCGCTTGACATCAAGATATTTAGGAATTCAAATCAATGTTGTCGTTGCATTATGTGAATCTTTCTTTGAAGAATGATAATAAGTTGAGTATTAGTGAACACCCATAGCATATAAAATCAAAAGTCAGTTGTTGAAACAAATAGGGAATGCGTAGTTCTTCTAAAAAATGACGAATCATTGTCATTATCAAGAACACAGATTAAAAAATTGGTTGTCATTGGGCTTCTTGTCAATGCGACTAATCATATGATAGGCAACTATGAAGGTATGTACTTGTTTTTTTCAAATGTTAGCTTCTTTTTAAGAGTGTCAGTGTTTCCTAAGGATAGAAATAAAAATATGAACAATGAAATTTCATTGCATTGTCGAGATTCCTTGTAAGTACACCCCTCCTATCCACAATTTAGGTAGCTTTAATAGTGAAAGTAACAACATAGGTTGATGCAGATATTCTAGTTATGGAGTTAGATCTATCAGAAGATAGGAAAAGGTTTGATAAAGTTAGTCTCTTATTAATGGGGAATCATTGCGTACATATACCTTGGACTAAAAAACATCCAAATACCATGAATATTGCTTGCATTAAAAACTTGACACATCTCTACATGTTGACACTAATGCTACTACATGCAAAGATTAAAGCACCAACAATTTTGGTTCTCATGGAGGTTTTGGACACATATGTTTCAAAGTGAATATGTTGTTTCAACCTTTTTCCAACTCTCCATGGGCTTTTATATTGTGTAACAAGTTTAAGAAACAATGCATTTTAATTTTCATTTTAAATTCGACTACATGAAACTATAATCTTTATGCCAAAGTTCATTATAGAATTATTTGTTAGAAAGAGAAGTGATTTTTTTTCATGCATTGTTTGTCACAACATTTACTTTTCTTATTTTGTTTTTAATAAACAAATCACCATTTTCATTTATATATAAATGTTTTTTTTTTAATATATTTACTTTTATATAAAGATATATATATATTTTTTTTTTTGAAGTATGATCTAAAACTGATTTGCTCTTCATATTATGCAAAGAAATAGGTTAACTAAAGGCCGACCCAAAATCTAAAGGGGTCTTTAAACAGGTTAAGGAACCAAAACCCAAAGACATCTAACAGGAGTGAAAGTCTTTCCTCCCTTAACTATTGAAAGTCTTCCCCCTTATGGACCATCAACTGGTTTTTTCAGCTAACCTGATTTTGTGAGCCACTTGCCTTGGTGCAGAAGCTTCCCTGCTTTGACAACTTGATAAAGTTGGACCCTTTGTTGGCGAGTGGCCTTGACCTGTGTGTCCACAATCTAATCATTGGATGTAGTTGCATGCAGACAGGGTTGAGATCTATTGGTGTCAATTCTTCTGGTATCTCTAAGGTGTCCAACAATGGTGGGAAGTATGGTCGAAGGAGATCCACGTTGAACACTGGGTGCAAGCCAAGGAAAGGGGGAATGTTGAGCTCAAAAGAATTGTCACCCACAGCCTTGGTGATGGTGTAAGGTTCGTAACAGAGTGGGCGAAGCTTCCGACGGGGCCCTGTAAGGCGTTCTTTCTGCAAGTGTAACCACACTTTGTCTCCCACCTGAAACTTATGTGACACCCAGTGTTGACCATGGCATTGCTTGTACTTAGCATTGAACTTCTGTAAAAGACCATGAACCTATTTGCAGATGTTTTGGATCCTCTCAATGAATTGGGAGGCTTTCTCAGCTTCAGTTGGAGTAGGTGATGAGTCGGTCGGGGTGGTCGCAAGAGGTAGTGCAACATCCATGGGACCCAATGGTTGGAATCCCAACCCGACCTGAAAGGGGTTGTGATCGGTTGAGCTATGTAGGGCTCTGTTGTAGCTATGTTGAACATAGGGAAGACTCTCATCCCATGTGTGGGGGTGCTTGGAATGCACAGGATATGCACTATCATCTGATTGACGATTTCAGTTTGGACATATGTCTGGGGGTGGAAGGCAATGGACTTGGTGAGCTTTGTGTCCAACAGTGACTAGAGCCTCGACCAGAATGTGTTGAGGAACCGACTGTCCTGATTTGAGACAATGGTTTTTGGGATTCCAAAATGTACCCAGACTCATTCAAAGAAGAGATTAGCAGTGGCCTTTTTTGTGATGCTCTTCTTGCAGGCGGTCAGGATCACCATCTTGCAAAAGTGATCAACAACCACAAAGACACAGTCATTTCTCCTCTTGGTGGACGGAAGGCCCACCATATAGTCCATTGAGATGGATTACCACGGCTATTCAGGAGTAGGCGGGGGGGTGTACAGGCCCTGTTTCTTAGTGTTTGATTTGGCAATAGCGCAGGCAGTGCAGGACCTGATATACTTGCTGAGATCCTATCGAAGTTTCGACCAGTAGAAATGTTTTTGCAACACTGCTACTATCTTTTTAATGCCAAAGTGTCCTGCCACCCAACTGTAGTGGGCTTCCCAATTCAGCTACGCTCACTCGCTTGATGGAACATAGAGATGGCCCAGTCAACACAATAGCCCGTCCCAAAGATGGAAATTATCGACAATTGAGTTTGCACCCAACATTTCGTATGTGGTGGCGAAGTCAGGGTCTGTCTCATAGAGGTTGTGCCATCTGGAGGTCTCATGGTCACAAGAGTCTAGCATCGTGGTGAGTGTTGCTACTGGAGGTTGGATGAGGCAATCAACGACTTGGTTGGTACTGCCTGTTTTATACTTGATGTTGAGGTGGAACTGCTGCAAGTATGTGGACCACTTATGATGATGGTCGTTCTACAATTTTCCTTGTGTTTGCATGAACTGCAGTGGTTTTTGATCAGTGTGGATGATTATCTCCTTCCCGAGAATGTAATGTCTCCACTGGTGGGAGGCTTGCAATATGTAGTACATTTATTTGTTGTAAGTAGGGTACTTACGGACAACATCTGATAGTGTCTCACTGTGATAGGCCATGGAGTGGTCGTGCTAAGTGAGAATTGTGCTCACAACATAATCCAAAGCATATGTCTCAATCTCAAAGGGTTGTTGTAGGTCTGGTAACGAAAGTACATGGGTTGAGCACAAGAATTGCTTTAAATCGTCAAACACATGTTGTTGGGACAAGCCCCACGCAAATTTTTCCTTACCACCACCCCTGGTTACTTGGTTGAGGGCCCATGCAATATGGGATAATCCCAACACGAACCTACGATAGAAATTGACAAGGCCTAAGAAGCTCTGAAGCTCAGTAAGTGTGGTTGGGGCTGGCCAATCACGGATGACCTGGATCTACATGCACACCATGTTGCTCCACGATGTAGCCTAGGTATTGGACCTTGTCCATGCTGAAGGATCATTTTTCCAAGTTGGCATATAGCTTGTGTTGTCGCAGGGTGTGCAGAACCTGTTGAATATGCTGCAAGTGTTCCGCCCAAGTCTTGTTGTAGATGAGGATGTCATCCAGATACACTACTGCAAAAGTATTGGTGAAAGGTCGTAGGATATCGTCCATCATCCTCATGAAATTTGTTGGAGCCTTTGTCAAACCAAAGGGCATGACGAGCCATTAAAAAAGACCTTCTTTTGACTTAAAAGCGGTCTTCCATACATATGTTTGTTCTATGGGGACCTGGTGGTAGCCAGACTTCAGATCAATCTCATTGAAGTATTTGTCCCCCTTGAGCTGATCAAGGAGATCGTCGATTCTAGGAATCGGGTACCGGTTCCTGAATGTGTTTTTATTTAGGGCCCGGTAATCAATGTAGAGTCGCCAGGTCCCGTCTTTCTTCTACACCAACACAATTAGGTGCCCACAAGGCGATGAGTTGGGATGGATGTGCACCTTTTGGAGTAGTTCTTGGATTTTTTGCTTGATCTCCTCATTCTCTAATAGAGAGCAGCGGTAGACTATCCCATTGGGCAGTAGTGCGTCGAGGGTCAAATCGATGGGATGATTGACCTGACAGTGCAGAGGTACCTTGGTAGGTGAGGAGAATATATCTTTGTATTTCGCCACGATCTTGTCCAATTGCTTCTGTTGTTTGGAGAGGTTGGTCGCAGAGACCCTAGATGTGGCCGCAATATTTCACTCACTCTAAGAGATGACCTTCTTGCATTTCTTGGCAGAGATCAAGGAAATAGCACTAGGTGGGACTTCCTCTAGTATCCTGTATAATTTCCTATTCAAAGTAATAACAAGACTGCGAGGCCTAGACTCATATGCAACATGACGTTTCCATAAATAAGGTTGGCCCAAAAGAACATTACAAACTTCGAGAGGAGCAACATCACACGATACCTAACCTTTGAAGGGCCTAATGTCATAAGACAGGCGACACTATTGGATGACGCAGAGATCACTTCCTTGGCGGAGCCATCCAATGGTGTATGGATACAGGTGCGGCATTGTCGGCAGGGCTAGCCGCTTGAAGACCTCTTCTGAGATGAGGTTATTTTGGCTATCGTTGTCAACGATAAAGTGCAGTAGGGTTCCTTTTACCCACATCTATGAATGAAAGAGGCACTCGCCTTCTTCTGGCTCGTTTGGTTCAGTGGGTTGGACCTTGGTGGTAGCAACAGTGGAACTAGGTTCTGCGTCAATGATCTGTCACCCCCTTTCCAGTTCTGACTCATAGTCGAAACCCGCATCTGATTCAAAGGATTTCACCTCAGCCACCAATGATTACTTGGAGTGACAATCAATAGTGTTATGCCAGGGGCTCTTATGGAAGTTGCACCACTTCCCGATATCTTTCTTTGTCTTTCCAGTGTCCTTCTTTGCTTGTGGCCTAGGCTGGTTGTCTTGAGGTTATCCTTCTTTGCTCTCTCCTTTGTTTTGTGGGTTCGGGCTTCCCTTTACTTGCTTCTGATGTGGTGGGTTATCAGGCCCAAATTGTCGTGTCTTTTGTTTAATATTTTGCTCAATTTTGACGACATATCGATAGGTCGCGCCCAAGAAAGAGATGTCCAAAAACTACATTTTAGCCTGGATGTATGCAGACCATCGTGATACTTGAGAACCAGATGTTGCTCAGAATCTTTGATACCTAGATTGGTGCACAAGGTATGGAAGATATTTGTGAACTCTGACATTGCTTGGTCTCTTTCCTGTCGCAGTGTGGTCCATTTTGTATACAGGTCGTCATAACTTTTGATAGTGAAGTATTGTTCCTTGATAGCATCCCTCAAGGAATCCCAGGTGACCGCGACTGTAAGTAATGAGGGTTCCTCTGTTTCCTTTTTCTCACAGAAAATCTCCCACCAATCTTTGACATGGGGGACGACCTTGAGTAGTGCAAACGTAATCTTTTCTCTGTTCGAAAAGTTATGGACAGAAAAATACCCTTCTAGCATATTTAACCATTTGTCGACAACATATGCGTTTATCTGACCTTCAAATATGGGAATATCAAAGTTGAATTTTACCTTGAAGGGGATGGCGCCTTTTTTGAGGAAGATGTGTCACATGTTGGTCGTCGTCGAAGGATTTGTGCAAAACTATCAATCATTTCGTTCCTTTGTTGCGTGAGGGCATCCTCAAGCAACATTTTGAAAGGATCTCATGTCACGTCATCTTTCTTTTCTCTCGCCATGAGAGGTCACTTGGGCATGCGAGAGATTTTGTTCTCAAGAGAAACAAGCTCGATATCCAATTCTTTGTACCTTGACCTCATTGGGGACATGCATTAAGAACGACAAGGAGCAGACCGCTCTAATACCACTAATCCATATTTTATGAGAAAAATGAGAATGAATAAAGATTATTATTATTATTAACACAGATACACAAGAATAATATAGATACAATAAAAAAGATACAATAAAATTGGTTTCTATTCAATAAGAAAATGTGTTGAAACTGTAAAATGCAGCGAAAAAACAAGCTTTCTAGAATGGTGGTGGCTTATCTCTGAGAAGAGATGTGACGATTGCGCTCATTCACAAGAAGATGGTTACAATGAGGCTCTCCAAGCCTTTTTACAATAAACAGGAATGCCAAAACCCTAGACATCCAAAAACCTAACCCTAGGAGATGAAGCACCAAAAGTCATGTGGGCCCCATTGGGGTAAGCTAGTACATCAACTTCCTGGGGTCGTAACTTTTGCATACGATCTTTGTTTTAGGTGCACAATAGCCTGTTGGAAAGGTATATCCGAGGACTACACATGTTGTCGTCAGACTTTGACTTAGAGTATATTTTTACTATGGTGAGCCCTAAAAACGTTGTTTAGGGCCTCAAAACGGCCCCGGAAGTCAAGGACTCGAAAACTAGAAAAAAAACTACCAAACTGGAAAACTGCCAAAATGAGCCAATTGGAATAGGTGGGAGGCCACCAACATTCATATGGATCAACCATCATAATAAATTTTTCCTATGGAGGGATAAAACCGCATCCTTGGAAGACAACCCGGAGCAAATTTCAAGAGAAAAATTGGAGGTTCTAGGCACCTTGGTAGTAGGTATAGGAAACACTAAGAAGAGAGGAAAAGGAAATCCTAACCCATGTGGAGAAGCTAGAAAGAAGGCTAAGCAAGTAGATGTAAATAAGGACAAAAATGGTGGTAACCCTATTATTTGTTGGATTTGTGCAAAGGACCATTATGTTAAGAATTGTACACTAGAAATGAGTGTGAACATTGTTATTCCCAATTCCTAGGGATAACTAAGGAGATAATGTCTTGAGGCCCTAAAGTTGCAGATATGGAGTATCGAGAGATAGATGGATAATAGCATCCACTTTCACAGACAGAGGCACACCTCACCACCATAGATATCAGATTCATCAGATTGGTATCCGCCACATCATCTTGCTTCATGAAGACATTGAGTCTTGCTCCATGAGGTACAAGCCAGGTATTATGGTGAGTGTCATTTCAATATTTGAGGAATTTGAGTGTGTTTCACTTAAATCTACTTTTGATTATGAAACGTCTGCTTGGAAGTTATGCTCTTTGCCCTGTTTCACCTAGATGGCTGACATGGCGCCCTAGTTAGTGATCACCCTTTAGAATGGGTTTGCTAATGGGAGGTCCCCTTGACAAGTCATTATGCCATTCCCAGTCATACTTACTACTTTCCACACTTCACCCCCTCGCCTCCTTATCTTTTGAGATTTTCAGGTGTACTGACCCAAGAAGGGATTGTTCCTCATTTCATGGGATGAAGGGGTTGAAGGTCCAGAGGGAATGTAGTTTGAAAGAGATAAAAGACAAATCATAACCTTCTAGATGCTCACCCAAAAGAGGTCTCGAGAATAATGAAATGTTTCTCCTAAAAATTCAAAGACCTGCAAAAGAAAACACACACACACAGACATAGAAAGCTATATTTTACCTCCATGGCACTCTATGTACCTCTCCCTTCAAGTGAGACTGTGGTACTGCCCCCCAATCTACGTTACCCCATAGGGACTACCCAGTGGTTTTTGACATTAATTAATTAATGGCATTAAATGGGCTTGGAAAAAGAGTGCATTGAAAACAAAGGTGCAACAAACCCTCTACAAAGGCACCCATAAATGATATGTTATGATCCCTTGTATGTCATGAACCCCCTACCCAAAAGTCTTGCCCCCATACACTTCATCTTCTCCACATAGCTTAGAGGGGGGTCCACCTGGGAAACGCTCCTTGACTTAGGGAATGATTCAGCCAATATATCACTTTTTCAACCCTCCCATAGCTAAACTTGGCAAGTTTCATAGGGTCTTTGAGCACTTGTTTAATTTGATGAGGTGGTTTTTGATGCACATGCTTAGGTGACTCTTTTATTGACTTGATTTACTTATCATGATGAATTTCACTTGAGATCCTTGGAGGGCATATTCGTTGTCTTTGCTCGACCTTGCTTGGTTGATAGTTTTGGAGGAACAAGCCTAGCTTGGGCTTCCTTGGGGTATCAAGCCTACAGGGTGGATACCATGGCCCGCACACTAGATGATGATGACAACCTTTGGAGGCTCGAAAGACACCATGGAGGATCTCACCTAGCCCCTATAAGCCCAACATTTTGCCTTTGGAGGTCAAAACACCACTTTGGAGGGCTTGATGTCACCTTGGGGCTAGGGTTTTGGTGGTGGTGGCGGTGACTTGATTGACACTTGAAAACTTTTGATGGGGGAACTCAACGCAATGGAGACCATTGCTTCCTAAGGGGGGAGGATTGATCCAGGTGGATATTGGTAGCCACCCACCTATTCCAATTGGCTTAGCTCCATTTGATTTGGCCCCAAGTGAGCCACTTGCCTTGGTGCAGGAGTTGCCCTGCTTTGACAACTTGATAAAAGATGGATCTTTTGTTGGCGAGTGCCCTTGACTTCTGTGTCCATGATCTAATCATGGATGTCTATTCCATGCAGTCATGGTTGAGCTATGTTGGTGTCAATTGTT